>VZTR01028620.1:142473-161380 GCA_013400775.1 Chaetops frenatus
CCCCCCCCCTCCGGCGGGAGCGCGCCTGCGCGGGAGCGGGGCGCTCGCGGGCTCCCGTGAGACGTGACCGAGTTCTCGCGGGGCCGCAGGCGCTCGGCAGGGCTCGGCCGGGGAGAGCTCCCAGCCTGCTGCCACAGCACAGCTCAGCACAGCACAGCCTGGACGCCTTTCCGTGCCTGCAGGAGGCCCCGAGAATGCTAAAGGGTGGGATCCACGGCTGAGGCGATACCAGTAGGTCAGAGGGGTCTGAGGGCACGCAGCGTCTTTCCTGCCGCAGCCGCGTGGGAGCACGAGGGACCCCAGGGCTGAGAAGGTGACCTCTCTTTGTGCCTAGGGAGAGAGGCCGGCAAGGTGATCCTGCCAACCTTCCCAGCTCGTGAGGAAGGGCTGGGGAACGCCTGCAGGCATCAGGGCAGACACGTCACGTTTCAGTCACATTTCCGCTTATTCGCACTGATAAGAATTCGGGCATGACAAGAAACTGAAGACGGCTGCATTTCCGGCAAAGTCAATAGCCGTGCTCAGGAAGCTGCAGCAGAGCTCCCGGCCAAGGGGCATCTCTAGTTACCATTATCTTCAGGCCAAAGCTTTCAAAGAGCAAAAATAGAAAATGTACAGATACCCTAAATAGTAACCAGCTAAATTGTACTGATACACGACCAGACTTTACAGAAGGGTTAGAGAGGAGAAATGCACGGAACCTGGGTGTAAAACACACAGGACTTTCATACACTTACAGAGATGGGTGGTGACTAAAGGGTCACAAAGGACCCTGAAGGGGTACTTATATCTCTGATCAGGCCAAAGTAATTCTGCAGTAATAGTTCTCCGAGTGTTGGAATCTCATCCTTTTACAAAATGCTAGGCAGTAATCAGGATGCTGGAGTGAATCACTGCCCCAGGCTGCATCAGCTGCCTCATCCCATTGCTCAGCTGTTTTTACCACATAGCTACTATTAATTTTTCCTCTGAAAGCTGGGAAAAACTTGGCCTTTTATTAGGATCCATCAGCTCTTATCTCTGTTCTCATCATAGCCAAATGACTTGGCTGTCCACCCATAAATGCCACCTCCTACTAACAGGGGTCATCCAAGCCCTGGCTCACACAGCAGCTACTCACAGCAAGCTGAAGGCAGTCCAGGCCTTCCTGCCCTCGGCCCTTTCCTGAGGGCCTGTTTAGGGGAGACCAAAACAGATTATTTTTGACTCCCAGAGATGCTTCCCCCCCAATAGCTACAATCCCTGCACAAACTTTTTCCCATTTGGTGTGAAAAGGCTACGGCAGCATTTGAAGACTGAGCCCCACAAAGCTGTTTTTCCCATTGTCACCTCAGCCTCTTTTCTGCCCTTCACCCTGGGGACAAGGACCCAAGGGATCCCATCATTGGCTCACAGCATCCCTGTGCCACAAGAGGGCACATCAAGCCCTTGGATGTCATTGCCCGAAATAGCAAGCAGCCAAACAGAGCTCAGGGGATAGGATATACCGGGAAAAGTGGGTTAGAGGGGAAAACGTGCTCAGGCCCATTCATACTGCCATACACAGCCCTGGGTGATGGCCAGCAGCCCAAAAAGGTCCCTGGAGAGCCAGAGGCTTTGGAAAGATCAGACTTGCTGCTTACCCAGTCCCACAGTGGTAATTCTCTGCCCCAGCCAGAGCCCATCCTTTTAAGATATTTGGTCTCCAGGCAGGTCTTTGCATTGAGCTTCCAGTTCCTAGACCACAGACTGTATAATGCTGGAGCATTTTGCTGTCCCACAGCAGGTCCATTGCTCTCTTTTTCTGCTACTTTCTTGCTTACGTGACTGTTTTGCTTCGTTTTTCCCAGTTATCAATGCTGGACTTTTCCAACAACCAGTGATTGCCTTAAGAAAAACCCCTTCCCAGTCCCTTCCTACCTCCTCAAGGTGGAAGGTGACCATGCTCCTGTTAGCTCAGCCTTAAATGTTACATCCTAAAAAGGGCCTAAAAAGCTGGTCCCAAGCTCGAGTTCACCCAGCAGCATCTGTGATAAACTGAAAACACACTTGGCAGCTTGGCTCCTGAAATGTGACACACTTAATGTGAGAGCTTTTTAACCTTAACACCTGCAGCCTCTTAGCAGGGGAAAGTTTGTATTTACAGGACCACCAAGAGCATGGCTAAGCTCAATGTGCACCCTGTCCCCCATGCAACCTCCCAGAGCACCCTGCAACCACAGCACCCCAAAAAGGATACCAACCCTCTGCAGAAACCCCTCGTTTTCCCTGCCCTCCCATCCCAGGTAGCTGACAGATGCAAAGACATAACGGTGGTGTGCATAGCGACTGTGGTTAGATTTTATTGGTTTTTTTTGTTGGATTTTTTTGTTTTGGTTTGGTTTTTTTTAACTCATATAATTGTTATAATACAAAATATACAGACTGGAGATGCCAAGCAGGTTGTGGGTCACCATGCCCTGGGGCAGGGGGTCACACCATGCGACCTACAGCGTGAGGGAGGAGGTGGCATGTGCTCCACAGGGCAGCGAACAGTGGGTACCCCAGAGAGCTGGGAGGAGGGAGAACAGGGCTGAAGAGAGGGAGGGGTAAGGCCCTCCCACCCTTAGGAGAATGCAAGTAGAAGCTCAGTCCCACAGCAAACCCAGAAACAGGTCTGTGAGATGAACAGTGTGTTGAATGAACCTAAAAAACACATCATATCTGTGAGATAAATAATGCATCAAATGAGCCTAAAAAACACATCATAATCTGCAAGGGCTGGGACAGGGATGGTCCCCCTGGGAAGCAGCCCCATAGCTTTGGATCAGAGCTCCAGGGGTTAAATTCTAATGTCTCTAACCCCCAGAGGCTCAGCCTGGGTCTGGCCCAGCATGGGTGCTGATCCCAGACATCGCAGCCCAGGCCAGCCCAAATCACCCCTGGCCAAGGATACAGACAGTGGAGCCACACTCAGGGGCTGCCAGGGCTGGGTACATTCCCAGTGCTTGTGAGGGGCTTCTGGGGTTGGCATGGGATCATTAGCCCAGGGGCATCACTCTCCCAGCTATGGCTTGGAGTGGTATGTGGGCAGGACAGGCCTGCCTGCACACATCCAACTCCAAGCAGTTGGTGGTGACAAAAACACCCAGGGTCCCCATCCCCAAGGTCCCCAAGCAGGCTCTCACATGGCCATGCTGGGAAAAGGAGATGAGCCCCCTGCCCCAAGGTGACCCTCCAGCCTGCCAGCAGCAAGGCAGTGAGTCCTGTCCAACCCTGCCCTCGATGTTCTCCTCCAGGAGCTGCCAGCTCAGCCATGTCACCAAGCACAGGGCTATGCCTTTGGGGACACCTCTCTGCCTCATTGCTCATTCCCCAGTCCCCGGGGCAGCAGGTGGGCTGGGATGGGCCAGGGCACAGGAGCAGGGCAAGGTCAGCAGCAAATGATGCCAAGAGCATGGCTGTGAGCCCTATGGAGCCAGAATGGCCACCAGAGACCAGCCCATCTCCCTCTTCCATGTGTCCCCATACCCTGGCTGTCCTGTCCACAGGAAGGGCTGGAAAGGATGTGTCTTCACTGGAGCCTCCAAGTGGATCCCTGGGGTCCCCTTGTGCCAGCACCCCAAACCTGAGGGACAGGGCCTGAAGTTGCAGCTTTCCCAGCCCCTGCACCCTCCATCTTGGGGGACAAGTGCCACAAGAAGTCACCTCGGGGTCCCTTTAGCCTCCCCTCTCCCCCTGTCAGGATGAGCCTCATAGGTCTAACTGGGATCCCTGGGATCAGGGGATGCTCCCAATAGCTCATGCAGCAATGAACCCCAAGGCCCCTGCCTTCTCCAGGCACGGCCCCTCTGCCCACCCACTGGCCCAGTGTCAGACAGGGAGGGTGGCCGGTGGCTCACAGTGGACACACCAGACACGCTCCCCACGGCAGGGCACAGCCAGGGCAAGGGAGGAAGCCAAGGCACTGGCTGTGCCCATTGCAAGACTTTATTGGTTTCTAGATGGTGTTGCTGGAGAATTTGGGCTGGAGCCAGGACTGGGGAGGATCAGGATAGGCGAGCTGTGGCTGCACAGGGTGGTGTGCACGGGGAAAACCTCTATTGCAGACCAAGGCTGTGTCTTTTCCACCGGGATTGGGTGCAGGGAGATCCATCCAGGTGAAATGCTCATCCTGTGCCAGCCATGCCCACGCTCCAACGTCTGGGAGTGCCTGCTTGGGATTCTCCAAGGAAAGCAGAGCTGGGCCAGGGGGAAGGGAAGATCTTGGCGCCAACTGCATCTCACGGAAGGAAGGCCCCTTTCCGTGGGGATATTCTTTGTAGCTGGAGGAGGAGAGTCTCAAAGGAAAAGTCAAGAGACAGAAGGTTCTGGGCCCAGTGTCAGGAGAGCTCATCTGGAGGCAGGTCCAGGAGCTAAATCACGCTGTCGAAGAGCTGCATGGATCGCATGATGTTCTCATCCTATTGGGAGCAGGTGGGAAACGGGCAAGTTGGGCACAGAACAGCAATCTGGGCAGCTCCCCCAAACCTGGCTTTACCCTCACGGCATCTCCGGCACATGGGACAAGAGCCCCAGGGATCACAGGCAGTTTCCAAGCCCTACTGGGATCCATGTTTCTCCTCATCTGTATGAGGATGCTGGCATGGATACAGTTCCCAAAGCAGAGCTCTAGCCTTGCCCCTGGGAGCCCTGGCTTCACCCCCTCTCTGCAGGAAGGAAGCAGGAGGGACAAAGGTCCCCAAGGAAGAGGGTGGTGACCTAGCTCAGAGAAGAACTGCTGGTGACTTTACCTTCTGGCAGGACTCCAGGAACTCCTCGATTGTCACCACGCCATCCTTATTACGGTCCATTTTCTGCAGACAAAAACAGCACAGGGGGCATAGCAGGGACAGCCCCAGCCTGTCCATGTCCCACAGGGGCTGGACACAGTGCACCCCTGGCCCCAGGCATGCCCAAGAACCAACGGGACCAGCACAGCCCTGCTTCATCCCCAGAGTGGGGTGTTTCCTACTGCACCCACTGCAGCTCTGTGCTGGAGCTCTGCTTCCCCGGGATGTACTCAGCTCACCTGGAAGAAGTTCTCCACGTGCTCCCGGGGCGCTTCGTCCCGCATGGCCGGGTAGGTATATTTGCCCATCATGTCGTAGATGGACTTCATGATATCCAGCATTTCCTGATCGGAAGGGGAGCAGGGTTGCAGTGTCAACATGGGGCTCTGCCTCCGCCTGGTCCCCAACCCACACCTTTTTCTAGATGCTCCTGAAGGACCTGTGGGGTGCTCAGGTGTGTTTCTGCTGGCTCTGTGCACAATGTGGGGCCATGTGTACATGTGTATGTACAGTGGAGCCCCAAAGCTGCACACCGTTCATCCACCCTCCGTCCCAGAGTCACACCAGTGCCAGGGGGCCAGGAGGGACATTTGCAAAGCTGAGCTCAGTCAAGTATTGACCCCCTGAGCTCTCCTCCAGAGTTCAGCCAATACCCCTAAGTTTTACCCTTGTCCCTTCCAGGTGCAGACTTGTGCTGGCCCCAGGGACCGGTCTGGACCCCCCCATCCCACCTCTTTGGTGATGCAGCCGTCTTTGTTCAGGTCATAGAGGTTGAAGGCCCAGTTCAGGCGATCATCAATGGTGCCCCGCAGGATGGTGGACAGCCCAGACACAAAGTCCTGCAAGGATGGACAAGGCAGGCAAATGGGAGTTGCAGCCACATAGGGCCTCAGAGATACAGCGGGTAGAGCCCTGCTTGCTTCTCCTGCAGAGAGGAACTCAGCCCCAAAACTGATGTGCCCTGGGGCTGGGCTGACAAGGTGATATGTTGGGTATCAAAAAAAGTCAGGGGAGAAAAAACTGCTTAACTTTGTACGTTTCCCACACTACTCCTTTGGGTCACAGCAACCAAGAGGAGTTCAGCCAAAGCCTGAACAAGACCTAGCCATGGCTGTGTCTGCCAGTCTGGGTACCTACACAACCCTACCCAGAAAATAGAGAAAGCCCCTTTTTTTGCTTTTCATTGGTTCTCTGTTGCCTCTGGGAATGTAATAAACTCCACTAGGCCTGCAAAGCTCTTCATCCATCTGCAACAGCAATGCTGCTGACCCCAGCCCAGAGGGATGTGCTCCCCTTGCCCTGCTGCACCCCATCACCCCTTCCTTGGCCACAGCTCACCTCAAAGCTGACGGAGCCATCGTGGTCAGTGTCGAAGGCATTGAAGAGGAAGGTGGCGTAGGTGCTGGAGTCTGCAGGGAGGCAGACAGCGTGAGGGGGTGCTGTGTGACCCTCTGGCCCACTGAGGCACCCATGTATATGGCGACAGGGATGGGGATGGGCACTCACCTCCTTGAGGGAAGAACTGTGAATAGATCTGCTTGAAGTTTTCTTCGTTGACAATGCCACTCGGGCACTCCTGCCAGGGCAAGGCCACAGTGTCACTTCCACATTGCAAAAAAGGGGTTGAGCACCCCCTAAAACCCTGTGGCTGCCTTGCCTTGCCCCCCAGCCCTGTACACCTGATGGGGTGGCCAGAAAGTCTGCTTGCAGCATCTCCTTGATTTTTTGGGCTCTACCCCTTGCTGGAGGGGCTCTGAAACCCAGGCACCCAGGAAGGGGGCTCTCTGCACCCAAGGAAATGGAGTACAGGATCAGGTCTCCCCACTGAGCTCCTTGGAGGTAAGATCAGGCTGTAGCCTTGTATAAACTTCAAGCCCAAGGTCCCAAAAACCTTCACAAACAAAGCACGACCCCAAGGTGATCATGGCAGCAGAGGTGGGGACTATCAGAGCTGGTCAAGGGGTACTCACATTCTTGAAGCCTCGGTACAGGACCTGCAGCTCTTTGCGGGTGAACTTGGTCTGCTCCTGGAGCTGCTCCAGCCCCTCGGGGCGGTGGCAGACGGTGGAGAGCTCAAACTCATCCTCAACACTGTCTGCAAGGAATCCAGGGGAAGAGAGGGTGGCTGAGGCCAGCACTGTGCTGCCCTATCTTGTCATGCCAGGAGTCAGGAGGGGCACCTTGTACAGCACACTCCATCCTCTCACACTTGCCCAGGTTGATGCATTTTTGGGGTGCTCTGCTCAGCCAGAGCTGGGTCTGTGCCAGGAGGGGACACTCATAGACACTCTGGCTGCAGACCAGGGACTGACACTGGGCAACAACTCCCCCCCAGTACAGCCCAGGCTGGGCAGAAAAGAAGTATGAAAATCCCCCAGTGCTGAAACCCTCCCTGCCTGCCCTTCTCCTCCCACCAGCACAGGCATCTGCCCTGTGGAATTCAGACCCTTGATGTCCTGCAGCACCAGGGCTCACATCCAGCAGGAGAGTTGCCCCTCAGAACCCCCAGCCCCAAATGCCCCCCCTAGCCTTTCCAGATTCCATCCTGCTGACTGTGCTCCCACCTTCATCAATGGCTCCTCTCCACATCTGCCAAGCTGCACAACCCCGGCCTGCAGCAACCAGCACCCCTAGACCCCACTCAGCCAAAAGGGGCCCACAGCAGGTACCCCCTCTCCATGGGACGGTTCAGACCCCGCCCCTCCATACTCACCTTTTCCCAGGGGATATTGGCTTTCACTGTGGAACTGGGAGAGATCCTGACCAGGGGCTTGGGCTCACCAAGGGGCCAAGCACACTCAGGACAAGGGGTTAAGGGACTCTGCACTCACTCCCTGCTCGGCCTCTTTCATCGCCCCATCACACCTCCATCTCCAAACCGACCCTGAGCTTAGAGAAACAACCCCCCACCCCTTAAATCAGTGCTGGAAGGGCCCCGATGCCCTGTGCCAGCTCACAAGCGGTTCTTGCCGCTGTGCATCCCGTGGGAGCTACTCCAGGGAGATGAAGAGAGAGAAAACCAGCCTGTGAGCAGGTAAAGACAGAGGTGGGTGCAGAGCCCATGGATGGGACCCCTTCAGGGCAGGGCTGATTCCGACAGCCAGGACAGGGAAGAGGTGGAGCCGTCCCCTTCCCGCAGGCAGGGCCAGGGTGGAGAGCAGGCAGCAGCACCGCCGGGGACAAACACACACAAAGGCAAGAAGAAGCACTTGCTTTCACTGAGCGAGGGGATGGATTTGGGCCGGCAGCAGGGCAGCAGTTTGAGGAATCGCTGCTTCAGCGCTTTTTTAGTTTGAACTGGCGGGTTGCCTGGAAGAAAGAAGGAGTCACCAAGCAGAAGAAGAGTTAACAGAGCATCAGCCCCCGGTCCCGACGAGCAGCAGGGTTGGGCACCCGGCGCGGGGTGATCTGAGAAGAGGCAGCACATGCAGCGTGAGGCTGGAGGAGCAGGAAGGCAAAACCCAGCCCAGGCTCTGGTCGACCTTCCTGCTCAATCCCAGGACAAACCCAGCACTGGAGTATCCATCCTTGGGAAGGATGGGGGCAACCCTGCTAGGCTACCCCCACCCCGCACCTCTGTACACCCCCATCGTACCAGGGTGCACTGGAGACTCCCAGGAGCCCAGAGGGTCAGGAAATGGCAGGGCCAGACTCTGTGCTTTAGCCTTGAGGACAAAGACCTGCTCCCTGGTGACCCTCTCCGAGGGGCTCTGCAGGGAGGCAGGGTAGGATGAAGCCCAAGAAACAGTCTGTGGCTGAGCCAGGGCATTGCATCCTCCCTAAGCTCGGGCTGGGTTTGATCCTGCTGGCACCCAAGGGCTGAAGGCAAAACATGCACCGGACCCCCCATGCAGCCCAGACTGCAGCATGCACCCCCACCCCAGTGCGGCACTGGGACCCGAGCCCAGGGACCTGCTTTGAGACAGCCAGAAGGGGAACGGGGCTCAGGGCTTTGCCTTGGCGAGGCTACCGGGCTGGGTGAGGAACTCCCCACACCAGCCTGGCCCATGGCCATTGCATCCAAGTCGCCCTGCATTAATGGTAGGTCCCCTCACTGTACTGACCCCACTGCCACCCCCTGCTCCCCCATTTGGACCCCAATGGTTTCACTCAGCCCCATCTCTCCCAGCTGGTGTTGCCCCATGGCTGCAGACCCCCTCCCTCCCTTCCCACAGTGCCTCAAGCCAGCAAACTCAGCACAGGACTAACACTGCAGAGGTAGGGAAAGGAGGAAGAGGAGGGGATGAAGGCCATGCTGGGCTCCAGCCTTCAAGGGGAGGCAGACACCAGCATGGGGACAAATGGGACAAAAGGTGCAAAGACCCTTTGGGGCTCCGGTTTGTCACTGTGTTTGCTCCAAGCATCCAGTACATCTGCAAGCAGCAGGTCACAATGCCTATGCATCCTGAGCCCTGCTTTTGGGGTTGTTTCTCGAGGGTTCTAGCAGATAGCTGCCAGAAAAGCCCTTTCTCAGCCTTGTGTGGCTAAGCTGAGCCCCAGGAAAATGGTGTTGCATGGTATCCTGCTTCAAGACAGGGACATGGGTCTGCATCCAGCAGCCTCTCCTAGGCAGGTTGGCCCAAAAGTGCCCACAGGCAGAACCTGGGACCCTCTGAGCTCACACCAAGGCAGCTCCATCATTCTGGAGCATAGGGAATAGCTGCAGGAGGTCATGGTTCCAGCAGGACATCACACAAAGCCACTCAAAGAGGGCAAATTCTCCCCAGGGATGTGGCATTCACAGCAGGGTGACAGTGAGGTGCAAACGTCTGGGGATGAAGAAACACACCCCCTGGCATTTGTCAGGGGCAAGGGTGAGGACCAGGATCTTGGCACTGGCAGAGCAGCACAACCTGGCTCCTGCCTGCTCCAGGGTTTGCAGACAGGTGAGGAAAGAGAATTTTTCCTTCCTAGAAGTGGGCATCAATTGTACATAAACAATGGTTTTGTCCCAGCTACCCTTCCACGGCCTTAATTTGCAGAGGGAAAGGGAAATTGCACCTTTCACCCTTCCAAGGATGCTCTGGAGCCAGGTCTCTCCAGCAGAGCTGAGCTGTGGGAACAGACCTGGCAGGCAGAAGTATCCCCTTTGCTGAGAGGGAAGGGACAGGGTGAGCAGTGAAACACCCAATGCTGGGGTAATGGACCTGGGAGGGAGCAGGGCAGGCGGGAAACCACACAGCGAGAGAGATGCAACAGAGAGTAAACTGTGGTTGGACTCACAGGGGCAGCAGGTATAGGCACGTGCAGTAGGTCAGGTCGGGTGCAAGTTACACTTTAGTTTGTTATAAAGAAGGAAAAAGAAAAAAAAATACAAAGAATATGGGCGTTTTCTCAAGGAGGAAACAAGGGGGCCCAATTCCAGGGTCCCCAGGGCGGGGGAGGGAGCACATTCAGCACATGCAGCTTAACAACAGGAGAGGGGTGACCAGGACTGGGGTTTTGCTGTCCTGGCTTTAGTGAACACAAAGGCTCTGCTGGGTAGGACACACCACCCTCTTCCTGTCCCCAGCATCCAAACCACAAGCAAGTCTGGGAGCTCCCCCTTGCTGGGAAACAGCTCTACCCAAGGATGAGGAGCAGAGCCCAACCATGTGCTGCCACTCTGGCCACAAGGGACATTGCAGCACGGAGCCCTGCGCCTGCCAGCAACAGCTCCTTTTCCAGATGCTGCTCTGCTCTCCGCGCTTCTGCAAGGGCCATCCAGCGGCTGGCACAGAACAAAAAGGGCTGGCAGTGTTTTATCTGTGGCAGGAGGTCTGCCGGGTTAAGTGGCTTGTCGCTCCCCACGCATCACTCCGCAGCTTGGCGACTTCAAAACACACACAAACACACACAAACTGAGACTCCTTGAGCATCATTCATCCTTGAGCAGCACCAGCAGGGGAAGGGATTTCCCATCCCCACCTCCACACATTGTTGAAATGAATCCCAAAGCTGGCTCTGAAGGGCCCTACAGTGGGTCCCTGCCCCCAGCAATGACTGCCATCAGGATGGCCGTGGACCACTGTGTATCAGGCCACCAGCAGCTGATGGATTTGTGTCCTTGGAGGATGGATTCAGCCAATGCCACCATGCTGAGGGTTACCTAGTGCTGGGCTGACGCCCCCTTCCCATGGAGGACCCAAGCCTGGGCTGCCCTATGGTCTCCCCAGAGGAAATGCAGGCGACAGTGTCACTTGGATGTATAACAATGTCCCTGTCCTCCCACAGAGCCACAGCCACCAGTGCCCTCCCAGTGACAGCTGGATGGGGAGACCAACCCACCCCTTCCATGGCACCCTCCTGCTAGAATACACCCCACAAGAACAAACCAACAGGCAGTGTCAAAACTCCCCCATCACTCTCAGTAACCTGTCAATAAATGCATGATTATGATGGGTGGAAAATGTGCATCCCACAACAAGACTCCTACAGTGTCCCCAGCCCATTCCAGGAGGGGAGCAGAGCACCATCAGCCCACCAGTGATGCAGCACTCACAGCCCCTGCTTGGCCCCATGGGGCAACATCGGGTCAGTTGGCAGGTCAGGAGGAGCTGGCATCCCAAGGCTGATCTGAACCCAGCTGCCCCTAAAATCTGTCTGACAATCATCCCTGTGCAGACACTCAGGGAAGTACCCAGCCTCAGGCAGTGCCACCAACCACAGCTCTCTGGGGTCTGCACTGACGGTCAGCAGGAGGAAGAGTGAGTCTCCCCAGCCACCCTGGGAGGGTCAGGATGTGTCCCACCACCAGCAGCTTTGCAAATGACCCTCATCAGACAGCAATGCAGAGCCAAGTGTAGCAAAGGTGCCAGACAGTCATCCATCAGAGGAATGAAATCAGAGCTGGCATCTCCCAGGGCCAAAAAGTCCCTGTCCTAGGGGTAGGACAGAGCTGGCAGCAGCAAATCTGCCGAGTGAGCTGCTGTTCGTGGGACAGCAGAGGCTTGGGACCAGGATATTCCCCAGTGCCAGAGGGAGGAACAGCTGCACAACCCTTGTGCTGAGCAGACCCCAGAGGGAGAAGGTAGGGCCATGGGGCAGAATGGGCCACAGAGCCAAGTGTGGCTCACAGCAGTGCTATCCCCATTTCCATCCCCTGCCTGTGACAGTGCTCCCAGAGAGCCTGGCTGTGCCCAAAGGAGATGTTGCAGAATAGTAATTTCTTCACGTCACACCGTGTACAAAATGTTGTGAGCAGGGAATGGGACAGGATACACATCCCAAGGGACAGTGGAGCTCGGGGCTCCCCAAATGGAGGAGACAAAGCTGCAGGACTGGGACAGCCATATGCATCACCCTGCTGCAAAACCCCCACACACAGGGACAGACACATCCTGCCCCAATCAGCACCTCCATGGTAGGGACATCTCCGGCAGCAGGAACCAGTGTATTTAAGGTGCCAGAGGAGCTACCCCAAAAAATGCCCCAGCAGAGCCGCAGCTCCTCTTGGCTGCAAGCAGTACTGGTGCTCTGCATACCCATTACCCAGATGCCATCCATACCCTCCACGGTAAGGCACAGGGACTAGAAGTGGATAATGTGCTTCAGCCACACCCCAGGCAGCTCAGGGACATCCTCCATCAGAAGGGGGTTGAAAGCCCCTCCTGGGCACAGCACCTTCCTCTCCTCCCCTCCCTCTGCTCTACTAATTTCTCCTCTGATCACTCCTGTCTGCACACCTCCCATTCCGAGATCTGGCTACTCGAGGGGATGTGATCTGCAGTCCCTTCATCTCACAGCATCCCCAGTGCCAGCAAGGAGGGAGAGGGGATGGAGGCAAACCAATCCCAAAACACATTCATGCAAATTCTGTTGGCAGTCCCTGAGCTGGGACTGTCCGTGGCACAGTTGAGGAAGGCAGCCAAAGGGAACAAGGCATCAGTACCATGCAGCTCCCTGCACTCCCACCCTCACCAGGCACAATCAACAGGCCGTGTATCCATTGCTCTGACAGATTTTGGATCCTCTTCTTTGGCCACATCCAGCCCTATCCTCTGTACCCACTTGCCAATCCAGGAAACTCAACACCCATAGCATCCTCTTCCTTCCCCAGCCCTGGCACAGCCCCACAGGGAGGGCAAAGGGGCTCTAGCCTCTTTTCCCTTGTTTCCCTCATAGCCACCAATTCCTGTAGCAGTGAGAAAGCTTTGCCCTGCATGGTGCTGCACCCCACATCCACAGCTCTTTTCTCCCAGCTCACACTTATCTCCTCAGCCCCAGCTACCTGCAGTCCTTTTCCCCATCATCTGACAAAGCCCAGCCCTCTGCACCCCATTGCCCTGAGACTCCAACAGCCCGGACAGCCTCCATCCCCCAGCACCCCACACATCACTGCAGCCCAGTGCCTCAAGACCCAGATATCTCCCACCCTAATGCTCCCCAACACCCTAAATTTCTAGCATCCTGCACCCAACACCACACATTCCAACGTCCACAAATATTCCCACCCAATATCCTAACACTCTGAAACATTCCAGACACCCTCACTTCCCCAGTTTCCTACCTCCCAATGCCCCCCTGCCCCCCCACCCCAAAAACCCTAAACCATACTAATCCTTCAAAAACTCCCCTAAGCACCCAGCAACCCTTGGGATAGGAGGAGCACCTCCACCACAACATCCCCATCTCGTTGCAACCCCATCCCCATCCCCAGCCCATCCCACCTCCCCTGGTCAGGTCGATGATGCCCAGAGCATGGAGTATCTTGAGGCTGGAGCAGAGCAGCAGGATGATGCCCACGGTTTGCAGCCCCTGCAGGTCCCAGGGCGCCTCAGCAACCGCCATCCCCCAGACACACAGCCCCAGCCGGCAGCTGCTCTGGCAGCAACAGACCCAGCAACGCAGGAGAGGGGAGGGCAGGGGAGGAGAGACCTGCCTTGGCCCTCCCTCTCCCTGCACTGGCACCCTCTGGGGTCCCTCGGGGCAGCCAGGCTGCAGAGAAGGAGAGCCCACGAAACTTCACAAGGGACTGAGGGGTCAGCTCTCCCCCAGGGCACCCCTGCACTACACAGCCCGGCACAGGCACCCACAAAGGGGTGCAGAATTGGTACCAGTGGGTGTGTGGAGGTGGAAGAGGCTCAGCCACACTGACTTTCACTCCAGAAGCAGCTCGTGGTGGCACTGGAGCTGAGCAGTCTGCAGAGACCCTCGAGCTCATCACACACTACTGGGATACTGCTGCCACCAGCCCAGGGACCAGCTCTGCCTAGGAAATCCGCTCTGCCCATCACAAACCACCAAACCTTCCCCCAACAGCGTCCCCACCTTGCATGGCACAAGTTCCCTGCCCTGGAGCTCAGCCTTGTCCACTGATCACCTCCACAGACATCCACAACCCGCATCTCCTCCCTCTTCCTCTGCATCTCTGCACCAGCAAGTCAGTCACAGCCACAGCTGGGGGCTGCCTGCCCTGGGTACCTTGCTTGCTGCTGGAGGGAAATGTGCTCCACAGGGGTGCAAAAGTGCCCCACACGGTGCTGCCTGGAGGGAGGGCAGCACATCAGGGACAGCCAGGGTGGGTGCTCCCCACAGCCCACCCAAAGTCCTGCTTTGAGGGCAGCAGGACAGAGACTCCAGCCTGGCAACACTGGTTATTAGAAAGCCTCTTTCAGACAGTTGTCTACGCATCTCTCACCTAAAAGCTGCTTCTGATGTGGCCACCTCCTGCCTCAGCAGTACAGCAAGCCGCAGGGCAGGCACCCATGGGGGAATGAGACATTTTCCTGTATCCCTGGGAAGGGATGCTGTAGCCAAGCATGCATGGCACATGAGACATCCTGCTACCTGCACTCCGGGGACCATGGACTTCATGCTCCCTAGAGCCCAGTCCAGGGCACTTTTATTCCCACCTGTGCCAGTCCCGGGGTCTAATCCTGCCCCTCACAGGGGAGAGGTGAAGGAGATCCCATTGAGATCCCACAGCACCCTACAGCCCAACACAACCCTGCAGTAGGGAGTCTCAGCCTCTCCCACTGGACTTGAAGGCTTCACCCTGCACCAACAGAGCAGGGCTATGAAGAAGGGCAGTCCTAATAGGCTCCTTTGCTCTCTATATTTCTTGCTTTTCCTCCAGCCTGTAATTTTCTCACCTCCCTGTGGCTGAGTGATCTCCTGCCCCTCCATCTGCTGGCTCAGAGCCCATCCTGGGGCAGAATGGAGGCCTTGCTCCATGTCCAGCTGGGTCACCTTTCTCCCCTCTCCAGGCACATCAGCAACAGTAAGAGCAAATCAGGCCAGAGGGAATTGGGAAGGAAGCAATGTGAAAAGTGATTAACACAAGGCCAGAGGGAGAAGAAATTCAACAAGCTAATTAGGTCTGGTTGGGCTGAGCAGGACGTGTCACCAAGCAGCAGCAGAGGCACAGGGTGCACTACAGGTACTGAGCTCCTTGGGAGCTCAGGACTGCTGGGGGAGCCACCCTGCCCAGCCCTACAGCCAGCTGACAAACCTGCTAGCCCTTGGAAAGACAAGGGTTAAATCCACTGCACATGGGGCAATGTCTGGTGCAGCCCAGCCCAGGGAACTCCATACTTCAACCTGTAGTGCCTGCAGCTGTCCTGGACTAGATTTCGATGCTCCAAGATCCACCCCCTTGCAGCAAGCTCACCTTGACCTCTGGGGTCTGTCAAACCCACCAGGCTGGATGACACCCTGAGCCCAGGGACAAAGCAACACGCCCCAAAGGGCCAGTCCCTCCTGCAGCCTAGATACAGCACTCCTGCCAAAAAGGTTCCTGGAAAGCAGGAGGAATCAGGTCTTGGCACAGGACTTCGCTCTCACCAGCTCCTTGGGGATGCTTGCTTTCTTCCCTGCCCAGAGGGATCCTCACCCTGAGCCAGCCATGAGGAGCTGTCCACACTGTTCACTGCCACCACCCTCCTGCCTGGCACCTTTCAGGGTGCTGGTGGCACCCAGGCATGACGCTGCTCCCTCCAGTTTCTCCCCAGATTCTGGAAGGGTTTGGCACCCTCCCAGCCCTGCTTCTCTCTCCACATCCTGAGTTCTGCAGCAGCAGCCACCCCCAGGGAAGGCAGAGGCCAGCATACCCTGTGTTGGGGGCTCTCCAAGACACCCCCAATCCTGCCTGCCCTCCAGCACGTACCCTGAACAGCCAAGGCAGGAACAGCCCCGGGCAGGCACCAATTATCCTGCCGACAGCAATCTGCAACTTCATTTAATATTAATCTGTGGCTGGGCTACGCGGGTGGCTCTCCCGCCTTTTCCCTCCCCCCAGCCGGGACCGATTGCTCTGCACTGAATTATTGATGCTGCACTTCAAGAGGCAAAATTGATAGCATTTCTCTCCACCTGCCCCAAGCAGGGTCTCAGCAGGGGTCTGAGAGCCTCCTGCATGGGTCTGCCAGGAGTTGTTCAGGGCTGGGGACAGGCACGATGGCACAGAGCAGAGGTGGGGTGACAATCATTGATTGTCCGGCTGGCAAACCACGCCAGTTCCAGCATCGATCACCCTGAAGATCCTGGAACACAGTGCACTCATGGGAGATGCTCCACTGCTGCTGCCAGACAGTGGTGGTGCCTGTGCCACCAAGGCTGTGGCAGGGTCCAAGGGGGTAAAGTGCCAAGCAGACAGGACAGGAGGTTGCAGACAGTCAGCACTTCTGTCCAAGCCCTTTCTCAGGAAAGTGTCAGCTCCAAATGAAGGATGGGGTGCTTGGGGCCTCATCCTGCTGAGTCTGGGAACCCAGCGAGCCTGGAACTCCCCCAGGATCTCGTTGCAAGATGCTCCCATGGAACCCTTCTCCTGGGCTTAGAGGGGTTGGCTTGGTCCCCTCTGGAGCTGCTCCATGTAGCCCATCACTGTGGTAGCACGACACAACCAGCACAACCTGGGCAGAGAAACAGCCACAGGCAGGGGACCAGCAGGGATGGGGCAGGGAGGGCATGGGCCAGCAGCTGGAGCAGGGGAAGCACGGCCGGCAGCATCGATGGCTCCGGAGCAGGTGGCACAGCCCTGTGTCCATTAGCAGACCCAAGCCATTAGTGTTTGGTTTCAGGCTCTTTGCGGTCTCTGGGCCGTCACTGTTGACCGAGCCACAGTTTGTAAACAACCCCTGGTGGGGGACACAGTATTTTCCAGCCCCAAACACTGCCTGGGACCTTCCCTGGAGAGCAAAATCCTACCAGCTGCCTCTCAAGTCAAGAGGGGAATTGATCTATGCAACAGCACCTCACCCCCATCCCAAACAACTGCCCTTCACACACAGGACTCCTTGTACAGTGCCCAGGGCTCAGCTTAATCTCAGCCAATTTCTACTCCTTCAGCAAGATTTTACCCTCTCCTCTGGGCACCTTTAAGCAATGGGAGCAATTGCTGACAATCCAGGACACCTGGATCCCATTCCCACCCTCACAGCTGGGGTGCATTTCCAGCCAAGCCAGAGGGAACTGCAGCTCCTCAGCATGGGAATGTGGGTAGAGGGGGACAGGCATGTCCCTGTTCCTTCGGGAGAGGTGACAGATGACCAGGACAAGCCTGGGCACAGGACACCCTATCTCCAATGTCCTGCTCTGGCCCATGCTAGGGAAAAGTCGGTTGCAAATGGACAAGGAATGTGCCCCAGGAAACAGAGGAGCCACACAAGGCAAGGAGTGGCCCCTGCCTTGTCCTGAGCCCCTCACCAGGGTTGCTGCAGGGGCTGGGGGCTCTCTGTCTCCACTTTTTCCATCGCATCTGGGAGCTGCAGAACAGCTGCAATCAATGCCACAGATTTTGGTCTAAAGCTTCCAGCAGCTACACAGGGGGGGGAAAAAAGCACTGGGAAGGGAGAAAGCAGGGTCTGGGGGATGCACCAGCAGAACTGGGAGGGGGAATCCACCCTTGGCACAGTCAGCATGCCCTCCCCCAGCACTCACAAGGCAGAATGTCTGTCAGGTCAGCTCCTGCCTCAGTTTCCTTCCTGGTACAATCCACCCAGGAGTGCTGCTGTTGGAGCACAGGGACTTAGCAAGCAATTAAACATGAATGAAAACTTCCACCCACCCATCCTGTCCTGCGACCAGATTCACAGGATCAGAAGGAGAGATCCCCCCGATCTGCCCCCTCCCTCCTTCCCCATCCCCAGGCACAGCTGACCTGTAGGTGCAGCCTCGGTGTGCTGCCTGCGCCCCTGCTTGTGGAGGCGAGCACTCACCACTGCACCCAGCCCGTGTGGGAGCCAGTGCAGGAGAAGCAGAGCAGAGTATCCCAGGGCACCAGCGGACCAGGGGAACGCTGTCTCCTCCTCACCCTGTGCACGCCCCGATGCCAGGGGCCGGGCAGGCTGCAGCATCCTTCAGAGAGGTGTGTGCAGGGGCTGGACAGGGCAGGGGAGAACCCTTCACACAACCATCACCCTGGGAGTCCAGGGAGCACACAGCCAAGCAGTCCTGACCTCCCTCCCACCGTGCACAGAGTCCCCCGAGCAGATCCAGACTCTGCCGAGAGTGTCCCGGGCACACCACTCAGCGTCACACCACTCGCACAGCCCATCCACAGCTGGACAGCTCCCTGTGTGTCCCCCCGCCCCGCCAAAGGGCCACAGGGGGCCTTGGGGAGAGCCACGAGCAGGGAGCCCAGCATGCACCCATCCTGCCTGAGCCTGGCTGCTCTGCAGACTGGTGCCGAGTCCAACACCTCACATGCAGGGTGAGGTGACCGTGGTCTCTGGTAACACCTTGCTCCTCTGGAGGTGCTGGAAAACTCCCTGGTGCCCACATATATGGTCACACGCAGTCCCAGCCCACAGCACCCCAGCACACACCAAAGTCATCACCACATAGCAGCCACCCTGCCAGCCCTGTCCCCTCCCCACATCCCCAGCCACCGGGACAGGCAGGATGCTCTGCTCCTTGCATCCTATGCCCCTAGAAGACGGACACCATGTCCCAGGACTCTCTCATGGATGCAGCAGCCTTGGAGCGTCCCTGGGGGCAGCTCTGGACACCCACCACCTGTCCCTCATGTCCCCGGAGGTGGCAGCACCGCCCACACCCGTTACCTTCCAAGGACACAGGCTCGAAGAGGCCAAATTGCTCCAGCACCTTGACGAAGAGGACCAAGACCACCAGCACCGCAATCATCTCAAGGCCTTCCAGGTTCATGGTGGGGGCGTCTCATGGCCCCTCCCCCCCCC
>VZTR01028633.1:18626-33981 GCA_013400775.1 Chaetops frenatus
TGGCGCGGGGTTGGGGCAGGCGCGGGCCCGGGGAGGCGGGAGTGGCACCGGGCGGGGGCCGGCGTCTCGCCGCCGCGGAGTGGCTCCTCCCGCCGCTGCCCGGCGTGGGGCCTATCCTAGTTTGTCTTCTGCATGCGAACGTCGGTCGCACAGGCAAATTCAGTCCTGAATGGTAGAAGCTTCCTCGTTAGCAGCTCAGCTTCCTAATTTAATAGTGGCACACCCTCTGTAGAAAGCGCTGAGGCGGCGGCTCACGCCATGAGGCCGTTGCGCCTTCGTGGCCATGGCACCCCTGCTCCCGCACCTTGTTCTGCCTGACTCGGAGTTACTGGGGGATGAGGGAACACACCCAAGGGACAAACTGACAGCCTCCACCCACGCTTTGGTGTTTGGGTATGCTGCCTTAAACTTGGATGCAAACAACAACAATTAAAATAATGCCGCACATTTTGACACACTGTTTCAAGTAAACCCTGGAACACTGCTGTACTTTCTCTTCCAAGTATTTCAACACTGTCAGTGCAATACAATGGTACTGAAAATGCGTGTTGACTGACAGAGTCATGTACAAATACATGTTTGAAAAGCAGGCAGTGCCTAGGTCACACAGCTTTGGTATTGGTTGGGTTTGGGTTGCAGTAGTACAGTTGTGATCCAAACACAAACAGTGAGTTTCTGTTTAATTTCTTGGATTGTTTGAAATGGGCATTTGATAACCTATTGAGTACACAATATGCCATTTTAACAGTCCTGGAGCCTGGAGTTCTGCTCAGCCACAACACAGCACATGAAGCTGACAGCAGGGTGGATGTGTACATGCTGCTCACCTTATGCTCCTTAATTATGCTCAGCGGAGACCAAATCTAAGGACAGAGGTAGTTTTGTTTTCACGCTCATTTAATCCCTGGCTACTCTAATGGGACTGCCACCAACTGAAACAGAATAGTGTTTTATGATGATAATCTGTTTACTGAGAAATTGGCAAAATGCTAAAAAAATGCCATGTTACATGAGCCATTGAACAGCACCAGAAAATGGTATGTTATGTTAGTATTGACCTGTCCCTGATTTTAACATACAACTAGATGACAAAAGTCTTTTCCACCCGTACCAGTCCTTGTAAGTAACTTAAATTGGTATTTCCTGGTCAGGATCATTGTTTCATCTAGTTTCTTATAGGGCTTTGCATGAAGGGTTTTATCTTTAGCAACAAAACATAGAGGTGATCACATTTTTATACAAGTCCACTGTGTTTAACAATACTGTTACTTATTTTAAACTTCTTGCCTGTATGTGGGGATTGTATGTTCAAGTACCCAGTTTGTATCCAGATACAGAAAATAAGCATGCATTTCTACCAGAATAATAGTAATCACTTACTGTTTCTTTACTTTTCTCCATCTTCACAGAGCATACAGCTCTACTTTGGGGACTACATCTGTACCTAAATTTAAATAATTAAACTAAATAAAACACAGTCATCAGAGTTTATAAAAAAGAGAATTGTACGTGTATATATAGATATTTCCCAAAACATGAAATCACTTCTATTTCTTTTTGTTCAGAAAAGCCATTTTCTTCAAATGAGTCAGCTTTGGACTAAGGCCAAGCAAGAGAACTCTACCCCCACTGACAACAGATTTAGAATTTCTCTCTACAGTGCCCTACACTAGTGCCCTACACTGGGGCTATAATGAAATCACTGATTTTTTTTTTTCATCTCTTGCAAATGATTGATCATTCCTGTCAAATAACAAATAATGCATCCTTATTGTAATTAATGTCAATAGCTCTCTGTAACTGATGCCCTCCATCACGAACTCTTCAAGGCACTTTTTTCCATTAATTACCATAACTTTTTTAATGTGAAAATATTCTTTGGAAATGTTAACTGCAAATTGCCCAATGCATTTATTAATGCAGCAGAGTAATAGATGGGTGTGAGAATTTATAGTAGCTGTTGCTCAGATGGTGAATCTCCTATAGTTGTTAATATTAGTTGGAATGTAAGATGCTGTTTCACTTACAGTTTTAGCCATCAAAAATAAAGGCCTAGCCAAAGTCTGCTGAAACTACAGCTAGCTAGAGCACAACTACTGAAGACACTTTGCACAGACAAGATATAACTATCCATACGATTTTAAAAAATACCAGGAGTTATCCCAGGGATCTGAAAGTGCTATAAATATCAAGACAGTACTTAGATTACATCTCCAGCAGAGTCCCCAGCAACATTAATTCCCAGAGTTGGTATCCCAGTTACCAAATAATTACAGACTAAGTGCACAAAGTACAAAATATAGAGTTACATAATGAGTCTTTCAAATGAAACTAGGCATCTGATCCCACTGAATGTTTACACAAATCCTTTACACACATTTTCATGCTGGACATCAGGACTAACTCCTCTCATTTTAATTTCTATTTTTATATTTGAACAGAAGCACTAGTAAATACTCCAACAACATGCAGCTAAATCGAAAGAACACTTGGTGAAACAGTCGCCAGTATGTTTGTGTCTTTCAGGAGTTAAGTCTGAACATTTACTACGTATTTTCTTCTGAGTAAAAAGGTTTAATAGCTACTTTTCCGTATTCTTACTACTGTTGTTCATTATGATTGCATGTTTTCACTTTTCCAGGAAATAGATTGAAAGGCCTCTGGGGTAAGCACTTCTGCTTATTAAATGCTCAGGTAGTGACTTGAACAGTGGATTTCAAATTGATTTGAAGTGGGACTTCTGGGCATGATTGCAATATAAATATTAAATAATAATTAGTGGAAGTAATAACCACCTGAAAGACACAAAGAGGCAATAAGTAATTTTTTCTAGCAAGTATATATAGAAGTTTATTTTAAGTATTCCATAACTTAAATTTGCCAAAATGTCTTATTTAACATTTTCTGAATTTATGTGGTTCACTACTGGATGACACCACATTTATGCTGGTGAAATTAACACAAAACTGGTATAATTCAGTGGCAATTAATTCAGAACTAAATGAATAATGCATATCTACTATATTTAAAGAGGAGCTAAGTAAACAACCTCTGCTCAGTCTAACTTCAATACAATCCCAAATATACACTGGCTAAATACACCATACAAATACATTTTATTTTCTCTGTATTTGGTTGCTTTGTTTCTCAAATAGTAAAATCAAAGCAATGAGTATAAACCTATTGTGTGACTAAGGTTTGTAATATTATGTAAGTACCAATAGAAAACTTTGGTAACACCACAACCTATTTTTTGTGTGTAGGAATGTTTTAGAGTTATTTTTAACCATTTTATTGTGGCTTTTTGTTTGTATTTATCTTCCTTCGTTACCATGGGAGAGTTGGTGAATTCTGAGGAACACTTGGTACATGGAGGAGCATTTCATATGGAGAAAAGACAAAAAGGTGGTATTAAGGTATTTTCACTCTTGCCTGATTTGGACTGCTTTGCTCCTGGACAGTCTCCTTAACACTGATTTTAAGCTATGCTGCAGCCTCTTAGCCTAAGGGTCTGTTTTGACAGCTGATGCCACAACATAAATCTTGTGCTGTTGAAAACTAAGAGAAAGGAATGAAAATGAAGCCATACTGTGTGAGGACACTGACATCTGTAGATCATAACCACAAATCCTTTGCTCAATAGGTTAAGACAAAGAGTTACACTCTTTGAAGTTGGCAGAAAGAGCCAACTGCGAAGTTGCCTAAAATAAGCCATGTGCTCAGTATGTTGCCTATGCACCAATGGTAGTTTTGGACTGCCTTTGCTAAGTTCTTGTGTTCTAGAAGGGTAACAATTATTGCTGTTGAGGATGTTTGTGTCCAAATACAAATCCTAAAAGAATGCTGTACCAACTTCTAGTCAGATCTGGAATACTTTTCTATAGAAAATCAGTTATGCTAGCTCTATAGGACCCATCATCACACAATCATTAAATAAAACCAGACTTCTCTAATTGTAGGATGCATTGCATTTATTTTACATTTTATGGCTTACCTCTATTTTGACAATTAGCTTTTCTTAGAAGGTGTTAATGCTGACAATACAAATCTCTTAGTAGTCTTTAGCAGCAATGTTGTGTGTATGCGCATATAAATTTTTTACCTTTCCCTTGTCTTTTTCTGTGAATGTCAGTCATGTAAAAATAAATGCTAACAATGTGTGAGTTCTTGGCTTCACTGTTGGTTCAATGATATTTCAAATTGAATTTCTTATGGACTACCATATTTGGAACCACAAGGTAAATCATTTCGAAGCAAGGAGATGCAAAGAGTCCAGTGAGATGAACTACCCTGTCTCTAGGCCAGGTAAACTGACAGATTGTACCTTAAGAAAAGAGTTTTTCATTTCTAGAAAAGCCACTATGGAATGTTTTTAGTAGAGTTAAAAGAAAAAACATCCTTTTGATTGTTCTCCATCTGCAAAATATGATTAATGATAAAAGATTATTTCATTTTAGGGAAAGTAATTACTATTTTCAGAATCTGTTAGAACAATTGCAGATTTCTTTCATTACATATGAAATTCAATTTTAAGTTCAATTAAAAAAGAATAATTTTGTCTTCCCCATTTCTTTTATTTATGAAATCTTCAGTTCTCTTTTTTTACTTATTTTTTGCCTTTTTTCTCCCCACACAATAGATACAAATGACATAGTTCTAAGTGCTAAAATGTGCTCGTTTTTCAAGTATTTTATCCCTTCCCCTTTGAACAAACAAAATATAAAAAATTGCACTTGTATCACTAGTATCACTGAAAACCTTATAGAAACATTACAATATTTTAAATTTTCCTTTGACAAGAATGGATTCAGAGTATTTTTTAAAATCTAAAATAGGTATTTTTTTCAGTTTTATCTGTCCTATGTTCTAAGGCATGGTAGATGTAAACAATAAATTTTTTATGTTTTAATTCACAGGTTTCATCTTCTGTTTTCCTCCATCAAAGGATATTTTTATACATCTTTACATAGCAGGTATTATTATTCTACATCAGTAAAGAAATAGTGACTTTCTAGGCCACAAAAGTGAAAAAGTTGTCTATTAACTGATTTCCTTCAAATAAGCAAAAGTGCTTAACAGAGAGCTTGGCTTTACCAAATACTTTGAGAAGTGCATTTTAGACTACAAAAAATATTTAAAATATTTTACTTTCTTAAATTAAAGTGAAAATGCATAGCTTGTGATTAACTATGCTATTTGCAATGTAACAGAGTTTACATCTGAGTACCATGACAGCCCCTCATTGACTCAACCCCTTTCCATGAACATATTTCTAAGTGATTAAACAGCATACATTCAGATTAAATAGATACACAGCTCAGGTAAGAGAGACCTTCAATGAATTTTGATACTGTAGGATATAAATTAGACAAGGTTTGTAGAAAAAGTGATACCTTTAATTAGGTCACCTAATAGAAACGGAGAAAACAAAGTTTTTGCTTTGACTCATATAATTAATGAGAACTGAGAAGGAAGAAAACCCAAACTAAATACAAGTGGGTTGTATTGGTTTTAGTATAATAAAATTATTTTCATCAATTAAACCACTGGTGAGAAAACAGCTGCTAACATAAATGTACAAAGGATGAATCAGCAAGAAAACTGTCAGCTTTAAAAATAATGTTGCTACTGTCTCCATTAAGAATTTAGTTCCCAGGATTATTTTTTAAATGTGACTTGTAGGTCCCTTGTTGGCCCCTGCTTTCTGAAAGAGATGAGTATTTTTTTATGAAATAATGATTCTTCTATCCTTTGCTGTGTTTTATCTGTGATCTGTTATCTGTGTCAGTTCATTGTAGTGAGTAATGGTTGATAACTTTCATGCATGTAATTCTCATGAGGATGTGTGAAACTTAGTGTAATATATCACATTTTAAAGGGTGTATGAAGAAAACCCATGGAAATTAATTCTTGTGGTCACTGATACCAATTATGTTAAATATGTCAGTATTCATGAAGTTTACTTTGGCTGTGCCAGAAACCACCAAGGTTTCATTTTAGTGTTTGTTAGTATAGGGGAGGTTTGCTTTGGATTGTGAATTTAATACTGGAACCATTGTTTAAAAAGAGATGTGGGAAAGAAGGAGTCTTCAAGGAAGTTTAAATGCAGTAATTATCTAACAATTTTTTATATATGTACCAGCATTGACTATTACACAATGGGCAGGAACATTTTATCAACGAGAGCTTCCATTTTGCTTTATTAGATTGATACTTGGGAGGTTAATTCAAATGCAAAGCCTGCTCCTTGCAAGGCAGTACTGAGACATTTTTTCTAGTCTGTCTTGCATAGTGGCTAATTTTCTGAAGTTTGTTGATCTGTGGATGCCTCTACAAGGTACTTGGTATTGTCACTTTTTGCCAGCCATGTTAGCTAGAAAGGCAATAAATTTTTAATTTAGCAGTGGAAATCTGTGGAGAAGTTTAGGTGAGGTTTAGTGGCACAGTCCTTTAAAATACTTTGCCATGAGTAATTAATGAACATTACTGGCATGAGGGATACATTTTAAAATATTTTCAAGTTTTGGTTGCTCTCTCCTACTGATCTCCACACTTCTTTATGAGTAGAAGGCACCTTCGTCTGCAAACCACCAATTTAGGTGTATCAATATTATATTAAATGAGAAAAACAATTGTTCTGGTTTCAAGTTCTTTCTTCATCTTTGACAGAAACTATCTTGAATTAAGCCCCTGCACAACCAAGAGACCTTTGGGAGAGAAATCCTCTAAGATGTGAATATTCATAAACTGCTTTTAAAGACACTCAAATGTAAATTGCACTGTTCTTGTCAGGCTGTTCAGCATTTTAGAACTATGTGCACATTTTCTTATCATACTCTGAAGAAATGGGAAATTGCCAGGGTGTGGTTGGATTCTTTTCCATCACATATCTATTTTCACTATATAGGCTATTTTGCCTGTAGTTCAGCCATGTCTTTATGCATTAATACAATCATAAAACAGATAAGAGTTCTGTGTATGCACACACACACACACAATTGATCTACAAGAGCCTTAATCTGAAATACTATATGAGACATATATATATAAAAATCAATGTGTCATGTACATATATATGTATGTATATGTGTACATATGTGCACAAATATTGAAGTGAAAGCATTCACCTTTACAGTGTGAAATGCTGATGGCATAGATTTAATTTCTCTTTCATTTTAAGATGATAAATCTCAATAAAAAGATATAGACACAAAAACTATGTGAATCACATGTATGTCTAGGAAAAATAAGTGATGTGCCAGAAAGTCAGGTAATTTAACAGGCATGCTACTGTCACAGAGATTTAAAATATAAGGAACTGCTTTTTCAAATGCAGAGATAATTTTCATAGGAGTAAGCTTATTGCCTTCACTGATATTGCTAATAGAAATAAGATGCTACACCTGTCTCTAGCTCCATTACCTAAGGGCTTGTTTACACTGACTCAGAAAAGTACACAAACTCTGTGTACATTGAAACACCTTAATGCCATGTGATACAGTTTCAGTATGTACTCACTGTTGAGATAAGGTAAAGCATACATACCCCATCCAAAGCTTATTAAATGAGGCACACATAATGTTTTACTGAGCTACTGCCTTTCCAAAGCTGAGAATATGCTGAAATGATTAGGAAGGTAAGAAAGGCTCTACTTGCTCCTGAACTTCACTTCCTCATTACAAAATTGCAGGTTCATAACACAGCACAGCAAGCCCTTTTTATCCCCTTGTTCAGCAGAAATCAAATACAGAGCTTCAGGGGGCACTTACAGACCCCCACAACAAACAGCCTCCTCTTACAGTGGAAGGAACTTGGACCTTGTTGAAATGAGGACCACAATCTCTGGCTGCCATAGGCAGCTCACGGCACTTGTTCTGCTGCTCTATTGCCATGCCAAATAAAGTATCATAATGCCCCTCAGAGAATAAAAATAGATTACCAGCAATCATGTTTTAGCTGCATACATTAGGAGAAGCCTGACTGGGTTTTGTCAAGGAAAGATGTACCCAAGTCCGTTTGCAGTAGGCAGTGCTGATGCCAGTGTACACAGTGAGGACTCCAAGGTTGATCCATGATGTTGTCAACAAGGCTCACATACATCTAGGACCATTTTGTCAGAGTGCCTAAATGTCTAGGCTGGATACATGCAAGGGGAGCAGGACATGTGTTCAATTTGACCATCTTATGGACTACTTGTGCTGGCAGTCCTCAGAAGGGAACATCAGCCAGTAAATCTCCTTGTTTTGCCTGGTTAATTAATGCCATTAATGCCATTAATGAGAAAAGCTATGGAAGAGGTAGCAGGTGAGGGAGTATAACTTGCAGTGTAAGTTGTAGGCAATTAAGACTTCTCTGATCCTAACAATCAGCTGCACTCTGCAGATTTCTTCTTTCCCTAACTGCTCAGTTCAGTTGCCTTCATTTGTATATTGAAGACCATACTAGTTTCAAGAGCTAGTTAAAAATAATGATGCCTCAGCAAATGCAGTAGTTTAGTCACTCTCAGATGTTCAGGGAAAACACTCCTTTCTTTCCCTTGCTCTCCTCCCCCACCATACATATTTTCTCCTTCCTCCCCTCCCTCTCAACGGCTTGAGCTTAGAAGGGAAAAGTCCTGAAAATCTCAGTGGTGCAGCAAACACGTCAAAGTTTTCTGCCATCATCCCTCACCAATAAAGAAGAGGCATGAGCCACTGTTAGCTACTGAAATTTTGAATAACCAAGCTTCACTGGAAAGAAAGCATTTCTTAGGAGAATAAAAACTGAATTTAAGATGCCAAAATTATTATTGTATAGCTGTCCTTTTTCCTTATTCCTTATTCCAACATTGAAAGCAGTGACAATGCTTCCAGAGAAAATTAGACTGCTTCTGTTCTACTACATATAGAAAATGTCCTATGAATCCTTTCTTTCTATTATGATTGCATGAAGAGGGAAATCACCCAGAACCAGTGCTGCATCAGTGCTGCATTCTCTCTTCTATTTATGGGACTGCAATAAAAAGGAGACTGATTAGCTGCTAATGAATACTGAAGACCTTCCTGGAGCTGAATGAAGTAGTTCAGCTGTCATTCAGAGAATGACCAGCCTTTGAAGGGTGTTAAAAAGAGCGATAAATAGACGTGTTTTGGTCTCCCTTGAAGAAGAGTGCTGCCTTGGGAATAGATATGTCAGTCCCAGCAAACCACTGTGGAATAAGTGAAGAGACCAGTTTTACCACATCCAAATATCACGCAGGCGTCCCAAGAGTTGTTTTATTTTCTTGTGTGTAAAGCAGATAAAAGTCCTGGCAAATTTCAGTCATGCTGTGCATACAGGCTTCTGGAAATGCAGATGTTAGTTTTTTTCTAATGGAAGAATCAGCACTATGAAAACTGTAGGAGTGATCCTTCAGGAAATATTCGACTAAGAAGGCTACAGGGAGAGGCTGCTGACATTGAGAAACGTGAGGAATAATACTTAGAAAGTATTACCTGTTAGTCACTACAGAGGAAATGGATGTGAACAGTTAGCATGTACTCTCAAGTTAATGTACAACTGTGAAGAAATTAAGGACATAAATGAAAATAAATATTATCAAGTAGAATAGAAGGATATTCAGTGGTCTTAGTCTTGGGAGAACAGGGAAGCTGAAAATAGAAATGAAAGGAGGTGAACTAATTCACCTCCTATAATGACTATACTAAAAATTAGTATAGTCACATATTTCTGGCAAAACATGGGCATTCTCATTTTGCAGAATAAGCAGGGATATGCAATTGAGGCAAACACCATGTTAGACGTAAGTCTGCCATGTCCATGTTTTCTTACCACATTGCAGTAGTCACACCACCCCTTCATCAACTTTCATCATCCATCTGTCTCTTCAGGGTAACTTTCATTTTTCTCCTGGGGCTTTAATGAACAGCAGAAGTGATGGTCTGATGGAAAATGAGGGGAAGACAACCAAAGGAGTGAGGAAAGTCATTAAGTCTGTGGTGATGACTACAAAGGAGAGGGAGACTAGTAAGTGGAAGGATAGAGAGGACAGGAGAGGTAGGTAATAAAATACCCACTTTTGGCCCAGCATGCCATTCCAAAAAGAAAACTGCAGATCTACACAAATATCATGCTCCAGTTAATGAAATCAATAAATACATAACATCAGGTCTCTGGAACTTCTGGCAAAAGATTTAAATTGGATTTCAGTACTTTTCTGGTTTTGGCCTTACAATGCTGTCCCAGAGCCTTGTGGTTGTTTACAGCCACTTGAGGATTAAAGACTGAAATGAATTAGAGACTTCTGAATAAAAGGCTAGAACCTAGAGCCAGTAAACGTATTTTGGCATTTAATTCAATTTATTTTACGGGAAGTAGGATTCTTAAACACTTCCTCTGCCGTAAGCTGGATGTGTTACTCACAGAAAGTACAGTTACAATGGATGCCCTAGGACTCTGCTAATTTATCCCACTTGACAATTCTCATCACAGATGTAGGAAAAATCAACTGTGGCAGTACAATAGGGCAGCAAACATGACCCATATAAATAAAGGATATTTTGCTTGTACTTAAAAAGATATACTCAGATATACTATTCACTCAGTGCCCAGGTTAAAAAATTAAACTGGGATATATTTTAGTTGTTCTCTAATGCTTGAAATTAATTAGTCAAGTGTTAAATATGTTGAGGCATCCAAATGAATCATATCACACACAAATGGTTTTTTATGTAACTTGCAGCTTTTTATATAAATGAAGTATTAAACATTTTGTAAGTATATGTATATGTTTGTAATTCTGAATGTTTTGTATACCATTTTAATTTTCCTTTACTGATTACTGAATCATAAAAGATGGAGTTTCAGTTCATGTTATATTTACTGTCTAAATCACATAAATTTTAAACAGAGAAAGTATTTTATACATATACATCTAGAGAGAGGCATTTATTCACTAGGTGTTTTAAACAAAAAAAAATACTGTGCAAATACTTCCTTGGTGGTTTTTTTTGTTTGTTTGTTCTTTCTTTTGTCTGTTTTGTTTTTTAAGAAACATTTTCATATATATTGAAGCTGACCATTTTAAAAGAACAATCTTTTTTTTAAGAAGGCTGCTATATAGCCAACATCATTGTAAAATCCATCTTTTATAAATTCTCTGCTTTGACATTCACCACTACTTGTTAAACTTTGCTGATAAAATTATTAAAAGAGTGTACAAGTCACACTGCAGTTAAAAATTACATAGAACAGTCTACAGCTGTCTTCTAAGTTTCCCATTTCCATTGATGGCAATTTATATAACAGAAACCCAGGTTAAAATTAATTCCTTATGCTGCTTGGGGAGTAATGACTTGCAGAAATACTTTGTTGTTTCTCTCTCCCACACCCAGATATTTGCGTGTGGATTTCAGATTTCAGGTACAAAACATAACACAACATATAACATAACATAACATAACATAACATAACATAACATAACATAACATAACATAACATAACATAACATAACATAACGTAACATAACATAACATAACATAACATATACAGCAGTGATAAAATGAGCTTGAATTAACCACACTTAAATATAACCTGTCCCCTTTTTTTGTTTTATTTTCTGCAATACATACTATTATTTTCCGGATGGGATATCCTATAGTAAAGAAACACAAGACAGACCTCCTACCTATATACAGAATGAAAATTAGTATGAGTACAAATAGAGCATTTCTAATGACACTTTTGTGTGAGGTCAATGTTCTGTTTTATCTATAGTACACTGTTACTTTACAAAAAAGTGAAAGACAGTTTTACACGTATCAAGTGATCATAGAAAACTGTTAGTGCCCTTCAGCAGTTTGACAGGCAAAGGAAGAAGTTTAAAAGCTACCAGTGCAGTAATTACAATAAAACAAGGATTGAAGACAGACTTTCAATGTAAGTCTACATTTCTTTCTCCTAAAAATGTTCTCAAAAAAAGTTCTAAATATGTCAGATTCATTAAGAAACAACAAACTCTCCAATGTAGGTAGCTTCATATGGAAAAAGTGATAAGTTGGTCAGCTCTCTGACCAATATAAAGTCATTAAAAGATGCTCATATTTTCCAAAATCTGAGTTTAAAATGTTTTAAGTTGCAAAATAAATGCCCTGTTATGAACATTACATTAGTCTTCAACCATAAAACTCAAAATCAACACCTATTAGTGCAGCACCTATTAGTGTTGAGAAATTCCTGCTGACTTAGACCTCAAATTAAATTAAGAATTACAGTAATAGACACCTATGCAATAAAGAATAAGAATCTCTATACCCTATTACCAGTTGAAAAGAGAGAGTCTTGTTTCAATCTCTTACTGAAAATGGATGTTTAAATTGCAAGGCACTGATTTGCTTTAGGCTGGAATGGAGAAGTAATGTGCTTTTTTTAGTGTAATAAAGCTAAGCACAATACAGTGAAAGTATAATTACATTTGGTTAGAGTTCTTTCGTGCCATGCATTTTGACTGTAAAATACAGTCTAATCATTCAGACGTTAGGGGTGCTAATTGATATACTAAAAGCAGTAGAGACTAATAATTACTTGTGTTGATTTGGCACAGCCTTGTTTTTTTGGTAGTGGCAGAGGGAGGCCACAGGGGTAGTTCTGTGAGAAGCCACTAGAAGCTTTGACCACATCTGACAGAAGCATTCTCTGATGGCTTTAAAGATGGACATGCTGCTGGCCCAATTAGAGAGGTTGGTAACGCCTCTGCGATGACATATTTAAGAAGAAAATCAAAACAACATAGGTGCAGTTTTTGTCCAGGGGTGGCGAGGTGCTGCCACCAGGGCCATTCCCGGTGCAGCGCATGGCAATGCACAGCCCACAGCTTCTCCTTGCCTGCCTGGCTGCCCCTGGCCAGCCGTGCCGTGGGCAGAAGGGCAGGGGCAGCAGCGACTTCTCCTTCCTGGCACCCGCATGAGGAGAGGTGTTAAATGGCACCAGCGCCGCGGCTGCCGCCACTGCCTGTGCCATGGCGGCGGTGCCGCCTGGCTGACGGCAAAAACACCGCAAACAACCCCCCGAACCAGATCCTAGATGGGATCAATGTCTCGGTGCCGTGAGCTCCTGCAGGAAATCTTTGAATTAGTGGAATTTGTTGGCAATGGCACCTATGAGCAGCAGTTTCTTTTCTAGTCAGAGAAGAGGAGGAAGTGAGGACATGTGAGGGAAAGCAACATGGCAGCACCCAGACCAGTGGAAAAGGAAGGGGAGAAGGTTCTCCAAGTGTTAGAGCCGAGATTCCTCTGCAGGCCATGGTGAGGACCATGGTGAAACAAACTGCCCCCCTGTAATACACAAAGTCCATGGGGGATGCAGAGTTCCACTCGCAGCCCGTGGGGAAAGTGCTGATGCTGAAACGAGTGGATGTCGGAGGGGCCTGGGATCCATTGGGAGACCCGAATGGAGAGAGAGGGCCCCTGCTTCCAGAGATAGAGAGAGAGGGCCCTTGCTTCCAAACTAGAGCAGCCTATCCTTAGAGGACTGCACCCCATGGACGAGGGACCACTGCCAAAACAGTTTTNAGGCATTTTGTCCATGGGAGGGACCCCATGGCACAGCAGAGAAACGAATCCTCTCGCTGAGCAAACAGAAGATCTTGGGTGATGAACTGACGAAACCCCCATGCCCTGTCTCACTGCACTGTCAGTGGGAAAGAGGGAAAGGCTGGGGAGAAAAAGGTGTTCTGAAGGCTTATTTTACTTCTCATTATCTTTTTCTGATTCTGTTAATAATAAATTTACTTTACTTTTATTTACTTTTAAATAGACTTTAAATTTGAACCTGTTTTGCCCTTAGAGTGTTTTTCTCCCAATCCTTAACTCATGAGCCCTTCATTAATTTTTTTCCCTCTACTCTGCCCAACTTTAGCAAGAGAAAGTAAACTAACAGCTCTCATGTATGCCTGGCATTTGGCCAGTGTCAAACCATGACGTTATGTAATTCCATTCAGTTTATTTTTAATTTTTTTACCCAAGATCCAGTACTATTTTCTCTAGTAATATATCTTTCTGGATGCATCTACCATTTAAGCAATGTTTTACTTGAAGAAATTCAAAGATAATTCTTTCACACTGACCAAAATACAGTTCTACAGCATCTATGCTAATGCAACTTAGGTAATACGAGAACAGAAATTAGTTTTTTGGTCAGTTGAAGAAAGCAAGCAAGCAGAACAAGTAAGGAGATTCTTTTGTTTGGTTGCAGTTTAGGCTTTTTTGCTTGGTCGGGGGTTTTTTGTAATTACAAGTAATCTGATATCTTGGCTGATTTAAAAAATACCCAAACATTAGGACACAGGAAATCAGGTTTTATGATTACAATAAACAGCTCCAGTTCTGTTCCAAATCTGATGCTGTAGCATTACTGCAGATTTAAAAGAGATACAATAGTCTTTTTCTCAGTCCTTCAGTTTCATTTAAAAACTAAAAGCTCACCTGCAAATAGTTTCTAATATTTATCTACTGGAAAAATACGTATCAATGGTATGCTACTTCTCCGGGCTTCAATTCAAGAAGGACTGCAGCACTAAGGTAGACAGATTACCATTACCTATATTACTCCTCTGTCTTTGAACACTGGTAATTGTTTTGCTTTCTAAACCATTCTTCTGCTTGATCAACTGCTAAGTGGGATTGTATTGTTTCCACCATTACCTCCATCAATGATACTACACTTAGCTGCATAGAAAAAGTTGCAGACTTCTCCAGAGAACACAGAGATCCAGCAGAAGACAACGATAAACACTCAGGATAATTAACCCTGTTCTAACCATATTACACATGTCACTAGTGTATTTTGTTACTTTTGAGGAGAAAAAGACCTTGTGGAAGGGGTGAAATGAGTATTCAATAAGCAAACAGCAAATTGAATAAACAGAGTAGTCTAAATATTCAACTAAAATGGTCTGAAGTGTCTGTAAGATTTTGTTAAGTTCATGGAACTCTTAGGTCCACTGATGTTTTGTTGTTCTAAAATACTCAGGAGATGCAAATCTTTCAAACTTAGGATGGTAAATATATATTTTTTGGGTTCTGTTTATTTGTAATAATCCAACCCTATTGCTCGTTAACCTCAGTTGCTAAACAATCTTTATTGGAAAAACCGACGGTATAACCATGTGCTAGTAGTTTCAGAAATAATATATATTAATTAATTTCAATTTGGTAGTTAAAAACAGTATCTTACTAAATTCCTGCTGAAATATGGTCCTGGCATATGTGTTCAGCTCTAAAAATCTTCCACTTCAAACCACTTTTATCTTTCAGATAACTGAGGTGTTTCTCTCTTTAGTGTTCATGTGGCATTTTCCAGGCAAAAGGATTAACAAGTG
>VZTR01028633.1:34038-67729 GCA_013400775.1 Chaetops frenatus
GGCATGTTTAGGCCAAAACACAATACAGAATTGTCAGATAAGTATGTAGGGTAATTTAAGATTCACTGTCAACTCCACATATAAGAGTAGTTTGGAACAGAAGGAAAAAAAATTTCATGCACAGTTTATCTAGTCATGCAGGATGAAAGCCTCCCCATGCAAATAATTCTATAATGAGCAAAACAAGGTGAGACTTTAAAGGTATATATGCTATATCACAAAATTTGGCACAAGACTTGGCTCCAGTAGCAGAATCTGCATCGTCTTTTCTCTGTAGATTCAGTTTTCAAAGCTGAAACACCCTGCAGGGAAAAAAAGAGGAACTTTTCCAATCCTCTAGTGCAGACACAGTGCAGACACACAACACTGTGGTGGCAAGAGGAGCCTCTTGACCCCAGAGCTGGAGGGAGACAGCTGTTGGTACCCTGGGTGAACAGTGCTCCTGTGATGGACTGGGAGCAAGGTCCTGGCAGGGTGCACCCAGTGCTGCCGAGTCAGGGCCTCCAGCCTCGCAGGGAAAGGAAAGCAACAGGCATATGCTGCCTGCTCCTGACCCAGGCTGTGAGGTTTGCACTTTGGCCCTGACTAAGGTGTGGGCTGCAGCACAGCACACAAGTGACATTTACTCTTGTTGTTGGCCAACAGGCAGCAGCAGAGGCGTGAAACAGCCCGAGGGGAAAGCTGACGTCCTGCAGCTGCTCTGCTGCAGCCAGACTGTGCAACGTGTACAGCAATGTGCTGATTTCTAAATCTATAACATCCCTTCCTGGGATCACAGACATTCCTAAGACAGTCTAGATATTGCGTATTTCCGGTTTCAATTTACACTGGGTTTCATACCGATTGTAAATCTCAGGAAAAATTAATGGAATAATAAAATTAAAATATGTATTTAAACAACTAAAAGTGGATTTCAGTGGGAAAATGGAAGTTCCTTGCTTTGGGAATATGCCAATATGGGAGTTGGCCGTTTGCCATCAGTACAGCTCTGCTTTCCCTCATTATCATGGCCTGCCTGAGTTTTGCTTGAAATGCAGACCATACTAATAAACTAAATGATAAAGCAATAAAATCCCATTGAATTGGGCTAAGATGTACTGTTGTTATTTTTGTTGGTTTTGTCGCTGTTGTTACTATTATTATTATTTTATTGGATAGCACAGATATTCTTTCTCATAGTCATAAATACTGATGGGAGGAGAGATCCAGTTCTGTAAGCATGTTAATAGCAGTTTTTCCACTGCTTATATTCCTAACATACAAGTTTCAAGCAAACACATCTACAATTACGTGATCTTTTCTCCTCTCTCTCCTTGAGGCCATGCTAGGCAGTCCTGCCAGCTCCTGGGCACAGCCACTTTTGTACTCAGAAACTGGTGTCTGGAGCTGAAATGAAGCACTCTGACACCTGCTCAGGACAATGGAGCCTTTTAAGGGGGACAGTAAAGGGAGACATGGATAAAGCTCCTTCCAGGGTACGCACCGAATTTAAAGCTGACATGATGAAACCCTGCATAACTCCCACCAAATGCTGAGTGCCTACATCCAGCCATGTGACAGGGAACGTGGCTGGACACAGTTTTTGCCTCCTCATAGGGAACATGAATATTCTCTTGATGGGTTTATCAGTCTCCCACAAGCACACCAGGCAATTAGGAGGGCATGCTGCTGTGTGGTGCTAGCAGTGACCATCCACCATGTTCTGCCATGAGGAGAGGAGCAGTCTTGATGTCCTGACACCTCTGTTATTGCACTGAAGTGCGGCCATGGTTTGACCAAAGTGTGTGGGAAGGAGCGCAGTGGAGGCCAGGCCATATCATACTATGATTGAATGGCTTGGTTTGGGAGGGATCCTAAAGGATTATCTAGTTCCAGCTCCCCTGCTGTGAGTAGAGATGCCACCCACTTGATCAGGTTGCTTAAGGCCCCATCCAACTTGGCCTGTGGGCATCCTCACACCACTCTCAGACATGCACAGGCTGTATCTGCTGCAATGTTATGACATCTACAAGAATTTGGTCACAGAGGGGCACTCTTTTTCTTCATCCCCAGCAGACCCCAAAAACCACAAAGGCTGCAGGTGGCAATATTGTAAAGAAGAAGGGAATTGGTCTGTTGGAAAAGGTGTGAAGAGGATGGAATAGAAGACCTCCAGGTCTGCCTCTGCTGCAAGAGAAGCTAGGGAAAGCGTGTGGTTGGATTTTTGTGAGAAATCAGCTGAAGGCACCTTTGGATTTACAGACTTCTGTGCCAAAGATGTATTTTAAATTTAAGATTTGTCTGTGGCTTTTTCTTTCCCTTAGACAATTCATTACTTTGGTCTGGCTACAGCTATACTGTCTGGGTATAACACAATTCTTCATATAGACATACCATAAATGTCAGAAAAGAATTTATTATAGAAATGTGGAAAGAAGCCTAAGTACCCAATGCTGGAAGTTGCTCTGCAGAACTGCATACACCCAGCACTTTGTACAAAACCTGGCCCATAAAAAGTCTTTTATAGGAGATCCACCTGTTCTGGCTCTCCATGGCATCTAGAATGTTAGCAGAGCTGTTGATCAGGACAAACTGCTGCTTCTAATGCCATTAAGCAGAAGGCTTCGGCATGGCAGCAGCACGTATTTAAGTACTAGGACATCTGCTCTTTCATGGAACAAGTTATTTTCATTATGAAAGCATTCATAATGTCATGGGAGCTATTAAAAATAAAAGACATGTCACTAGTGTAACTTTCAAACACCCTTGCAACTGACATGTGCCTGTATCTGTGCCAGCAAGGTGGCACTTTTACACTTTACCACCAGAGTTGTGGGTAGGTTGGTTTTTTTCCTCAAGTCTAAAATCAAAATGTTTTACAGTTTCAGGCAATTTAATGTAACTAGTTTTTGGGTGTTATCAAAATATCTCTCTCAATCTTGTTTTCAGAGTGAAAGGATAATCTTGTTAATTCGCTAATCTAGGATTTAGAAGCTCTGAACTCAATCCTGGTCTGCCACAGACCACGGGTAGCAGGAGTGCAGCAATCTCTCCAGCTTTGGCTGGTACACAGCCTGGGAGAGGGAACCTCCCTTATTTAGCATCTGCAGCACTTGGTACACCATTTTAATACAAATCATAGGTGCTGCAGTGTAGGAGGAACCTGTCAAAGTCACTGAACTGTTGTTGGTTGTGTGTCAATAGCTGCTAAGCCGCCGCAGGAAATGTGGCTGACAGATGCAGCTGGGTCACCCGGCACAGGGCTGCAGCAGTGCTCGGTCCGCAGGGCTCTCTGGTGGCAGTGACCAGTGGAGCGTGACTGGCAGCAGGAGGACCAAAACAGCCCACCCTTCTGCTTCTGGGATCTCGGGAGTGAGTCCCCCACAACTGCTGGCCAGCAGCAGGGCTGCTGTGCTGCTCCTCTCCTTGCTGCTGAAGGCCCCAGGCAAACCATAGACTGCTTAGACCTGGCAGGGGAACAAGAACAGATAAATCAATTTAAAAGGCAGTTCAGCTTGATAAACCGGCTAAGTTTCTATTCTTGCAGGCTCGTGACATCTAAACACTATGGTAATAGCTTACCAGAAGAGCAAAAGTGACCATGCGTGTTTTCTTTAGCCATTCAAAACTCCCAGGGTGGGCACAGCCCCTGTGTGGACTTTGGTGTGCCACTTGCCTTACGAAAGCTCCCGATGCTGCACTTCATTGCTCAGGGGTGGTGAAGGGCACAATATGCTTGCATTTTGCTGTTTTCTTCCCTGTATGTCAGCCTCAGGCCTTTGAGAAACATTTTGCCAATTTAGCCTGCCAGTAAGAACAGGTGGTTGCACAGCTTCCTCTAAAAAGTGCAAAAATCCACATAGCCAAGGACGTGTGAAGGGAATAAATAAATGTATATGGGGACAAATTCAAGGTCAGGAGCAGCCCAGGTGAATGGCTTCAGCACAGCACAGCCCAAGGCCTCATAACTGAAGGTGCAAATGAAGACAAATCCAAAGATGGGAAGCAGATTTCAGTGGGAAACAAGCTGCAGCATGACTGGAGCAGGATTCTCTCTAATAGAGAGAATTTATCACTTTGTTTCTGCAGAGTGGACTTAAACATGAGTACCAACATATAGAAATGGTTCTCCAAAGTACCAGTCTGAGCCATTTGCGTCATGTGCAAATGGCACAGGTTTACCTTCTCCCACCCTCTCCAGGTTTTCCTCTCCATTTAAGCACATCCATGTTTGCTATTCACACAATTCTCTCTGCTCTCCCTCCTGCTTTTCCCCTTCTGTCTCCTCTAGTTCTGCTTCATAAGAGTTCTACTGTCAAATACAAATGGCACTTGGAATGAAGTAGTCAAATTATTAGATATTCTCTGCATGTAAATTTAAAGTGTCCAACAAACCAGATCAACCATCCTTTTCTCTGACCCAGCCATCTGCAGGCTTGCTGTGTTAGGTTCTCCATTTCCAGAAGCCAGTTGTTTGCCTGCTCTGCGGAACACAACTGAAAATGAGCAGTGTGCTCCTGGATATTCAGAATGGTTTTTCTTTCAATTTTGCAGTTTCAGATCATTGTTACTTCTGTGTAAACCGATTAGAGTAAACATCCTTAATTCTGGTACTTCATTTGTACACATTTATGAGTATTCTGTCCCCAGTTCACCTACTAAATTTCTCCATGATGAAAATTAGGATGATAGCCATCTCTCTGCCAGGATGCAAAATAACATCATATGCTCTCATTTAGCCTACTTGTTTTACAGCTGCAGAGGACTCCCCAGTTTTTTGGGAGATGGAACATCATGCTCTATAGCTGGCTGCTCAGAGGCAGAGGAGATTATAAAGAATTGGTTTTCCCATGTTTCTCTTCCTAGAAGTTGTCTTAAAAGCACTATGACAGAAACAAGCAAACGAGATACCTCCTCTGCTTTATTCCAACTCCTATGGGGCTGGAATATTTGTCAGACAGACATGTTGCATATGACAAAGCAATTTGCAGCTAATGTGCAACCACACAGAAAACACAGGAGAAACACGATGGGTCTTTAACCCCAAGTATGAGGACATCTAAAATAATCATAAGCCAAATGAGGACAAGAGGATGGCACAAGATGTCTCACACTGTTGCCTTTGTGTAAACACTCTATCAAACTCTGATACTCAATAACATGGTTTGTTTGTGTAAGTAGAAGGATTCAAGGAAAACATAGAATCATTAAGGTTCATAGAGTCCAACTGTGAACCCAGCAGCACCATGTTCACCATCCCAATACAGGGACTAGTTGTCATTAGTAACCATGACATTTTTCAGTAAAATAACAGCAGCGCTATATGAATGTCATTGCCACCAATTCTTTTTTGTTCCCCCACTCTCAAGTTTGCTAGCCATGAAAACCCCTTTTTTCTCAACAGCAACTTTTCCTTTCCTTTTGCTTTTCCATTCCCTTTCTCTTCTTCAGGTAGACTCATCACTTGGAATTTTTTCCTTTGCCTTAAGGGCCTTGCCAAGTAGAGAACAGCATAACTTGTAAGTTATCTCCGAGCATGAAAAAGTCCTATGAACTTAAATTAGTCTTTCTTTGCTGCAAATTAGGAAAGATAAAACATGCCCAAATATTAACTCTCACTTACTTCAGGTATGTAAAATTAGAAAACTGATCCTGTGTCATAAAAACTATGCCAAGAATAAAAGTAACTAAAACAAATGCAAATATTTAAGGTACTATATATTTGGATAGAAATAAATAAAGTGCCCTGATCTTCAAAATTTATTATCATCCAGCTCCACTTTAAATTTTAAGGCACCATATATTATTATCTCTGATTTCCCTATTGTTTTTATTTAAGTAAACAGAATCTCACTGTAAACAGCAGATTTGCTCAAAACTGAAATTTACAATGAATTGCAGAATTAAATAAACTTTATTTAGCTAAAATAAAAAGAAATGTATTAGCTAACAAAGAATTTTATTTTTAAATGTACCACTGCTAATACCAGAAAAAAAAAAATTCTGGCTGTGAATACTTCCAGAATCACTGGAAAGGAATTTCTACTACAGAATCTTCTTGAATTATGATGTTCTTTGGAACACCCTGTGGAGAAACCTGTCTGTAAAGCCAAACACTCTCTCTTGAAGTGAGTTGTTGAACAGCACTGCTGAAGTTCTTTTGCTGGAGCTGGTTTTGAGCTCTGAAGCTCACTGAGGCAAAAAGCAAGATACCTTATGATTTTCTCTTGCTCATGACTCCACTCAGATCACTTCAGAATTTTCACTCCAGGGCACAGAAATGTCTTGCTTGGCTTTGCTGAGCACAGTGAATTGCCAACTACCACAGCCTGGAATCTGTGCTACTTTACAAAGAAAATGTTAATTATTTGCATTTACAACATTCAGGGAAACATCTCAATTACACACTAAAAGACTAAGTATCTAGGAAGTTCCTGTACCTGATGGCAGCCTAAGTAAGTTTAATACTGATTGTTAAGTCAGTGACATAAACCATTCTAAATACAGTCCTTTTACAATTTCAGACACGCTCAGAGCACTGGTGGGAATTTCCTTCTCAAAATTTGCCTAGTAGACAAGGCCCAAGAGTCAGGAAGTGGCAAAGCTGTTGTTCTCAGCCCAGGAGGCTGCAGGAAAAAAAGGATAGTTGCTGAGTCAGACAGAATTTCCCCTGAGGACTCTGGCTGCAGACCAGTCTCTGGAAGACCTGCCAGCTCACCTAAGGGTAAAATCAAAGATTTAAAAAACCAATACAGCTCATAAAGAGAGAAACTAAATTTTGGCATAGCTTTTTTGATATTTTAAGTTAGGTCTGTATCAAAGATATCTATGGAATCTTGAAAAATCTGTATGCACAATTTTTACAATGTCCTTCCAACTTCAGCCACTGCTGACATAGCCAAGAGCTCTGAGTGCTGCTTGGCTAAATGCTGCTGTACCTGCTCTTGTTACCATGGGAATGGACACTGGCAAAAGTAGGATTAGAGCTTTAAAGTAATTACCAATATAATTACCACTTTCACCTTTTTGGAGATTGCATCCCCAAAAGCTCCCAAATAGTGAAACCATGCAATTCAGACTCATCAATATAATAATTAGTGTCTAAAGAGGCATCAGTTAACATGATCAATGTGGGATTGACACACAAAAGGAAGGCATTGTTGGAGCCGGGAAGCAGTGGGTTCCTGTGGCCTTCTTTGGTTATTACTAATAAGGAACTCTGCTTCTTTGCTATGAGTCACTGTTCCAGTTTCATCCTTAATTAATTCAGCGTCAAGAGAAAGGGCACTAACGTGAAGAGAAGCTCCCAGAGATGGCTCAATGAAATCTGCAGAAGAGGGGGAGGGAAAGAAGTCATTATAGGAACAAAATTTGAGATAATAGAGATGAAGAAAACCTGTGGAGAAACCTAAGTACAGTGTTTCCTATTACACTGCAACTGTCTGAATGACAAAGAAATGCTTGTCAGAGCAGTGCTACCCAGTCCCTATGCACGAATCTTTCATCCAGGCAGCAAGTGCATCACTTAGTACATTGTGATCTGCACTGGTTTCTACAACATGGCAAAAGTCTTCAAAGGTATCTCCATTTTTCCAGTAATATTTTTAACTATGGACAGTCAGAAGGCAATTTTGGAATTTGGTACAATTTTATGCTTCTTCACTTCTTCCACAAGAGCCTGCTTGTATTCCAGTTGAATACAGAACTCACCTTCAGTGACCAGTGAAGTGACTCCTTGCATAATTATCACTGCTTCTAACAACATTAACATTTGGCTGAATACAGCCTGAAAGGTTCTGGCTGTGGTTATTTAGCAGGAACTATGACAATAACTTCAGAAGGAACTGATGAACGCCCCGAAGCAAGTTAGGGCAAGATAGTGCGTAAAATTTTGTAGATTTATTGGCTTATTAGTGGATATTGTCAATCTCTAAACACATATTTGTTATTAAAAAAAAAAAAAACAACCTACTAATTATCTCTGTTCATNTCTCTGTTCATCCCATACTGTTCTTCCAGGCTGCCTTTGGGAAGGGCTGGGCAGCAGAGCCAAGCTCCAGGCAGAGCCTGTGAAATGAAGCTGTGTCGCTGGGGATGTCTTTTGTGCAAGTTCTACTTGTTAGTGCGTTCATACCCCCCCAAGTCTGTTCCCTTTGGGGTGTCTTATTACTTAAGCATTATCACACAGTCTGGTCACTACACAGCAGAGCAAATAAAGTGTCTTTGTTCCTCCCATCCCCATCAACAATGATGTAAGGTAGCACAGTGAACTTTCACTTCATTGGCTAAATATAGGGGGGTATGGGGTGGGGGGGAAGTGTGTTGCTTTAAGCTATGTGTTGTACAGCTGTTTCTCATGCATCTGGATGTTCAGGACCTTTTAAGATGCCAAGTAATTTTCTCCTACTCATTCAGTGCAGGAGTTTTTTGTAAAGACACTGAGATCCAAAGTTACTGTTATTCAACAAAATTCCATTGAGACAAAAGATTCTATCATCCAGATGCATTTGTCATAGTCCGGTCTGCCCGCCTACTGCTGTTAAACGCTTTCAAATGAGTGTGAAGTTAGGCCAAGTTCTTCCATTAAGGGCAAAACATTGCTGTGGGTGGAACCCTTCTCTGCTTTCCCCATGACTACATAGACTTAACTGGCTGGACAGCTTACTTACAATAGAGCACCCTTGAGACATTTGTGCATGTGAAAGACACACATTTTATTATGGCTCATTTCAGAGAAGACCGAGGCTTTTTCCCAGAAAGAGAGGTAGGTAGGGGCAAGAGTGGCCCCTATCATGTGTGGGACTGTCATGCCATGTGACTCTGTCAGGAGGTACTGTGGCTGCTAGGCACTATGTTTTGCTCCAACACACAGTTTGGACAATTTCCAAATTCATGCTGTCTGCTCCAGAGGCTCCAAGATGCTTCCAAGATTCCTAGGCTCCCCAGCTGCTACTCAGAGCCCTCCCAAATAGCTCTCATTCCCCAGAAAAACAAGGAAGCTAAAGCCCTCAGTAAGTAAAGCTGTTGCTTTACTTTCTTCAGTCTACTGCCAAATTTCTTCACTAACTAGCTTAAAAAAGTTAAATAGATAGAGAAAACCACTGATGCTTGCATTAGTCAAGTAACTGTCTCTAGCTGTATGAGGGTCACAGCTGATACAACCATGGTGCATTTCATGGGCCAGCACAGTTACACCAGACTGAGTTTCAAGACAAGCATGCAAAGAATTAGGAGACGCTGTAATTAAAGCACATAAGGTTAGGAGGTGCATAATTATGTTCAACCATAATTACACCCACTGGTGACTGTGCTTTACGATACAGTCTTCAATTACATGACCACCTCATTTCGTTTCCCTATGGGATCTGTGTCTGTGTCAGGACCATCTACATGGCACAGTGCTGCAGGATTGCCCAAATTGCCATTAACCATTCCATTTAGCACACTGGGAAGTGCAGCAGTATTTGCATTGCATTCTGTTCAGGACACACTACCTTCTTTTGCGATAGAGACGTTTGAGGCATAGGAAGTCTGAGTTCACAGATTAAAATGTTCTCATGCAGATTTGAAAAAAATCCTGATTTACATGTCTGGCTTGCATATTATTAAAGCTTATATTTATAAGTAACTTCTGATATGCAGCATCTTTATGAGCTGTTTTCTTAACTATAGGATATGAAGCTACTTATCAGGACTGAAATTTTTTCACACAAAAGGCCTTATCCAGTCTCAGTTTCTGTAGTAAAATTCTTACTGACTAAATGGGAGTGGGATCATGCCTCTGGTACCTGCTATCCTGCCTCACTCCCAACAAAGCACTGTTCAATTCAGCCAAACCAACAGGAAAAACTGCAAGAGGAATTTCTCAAGTCACAGCACAAATACATGCACATAGTGTGACAGACTGGCAGGCTACTACTATTGCTTACACTGAAAAAGGGGGCTGGCTTTTCAGATATATCTGGGAAATCTTTGTGTGTGCATTCTGAAAAGCAGAGCGGAGCACTCATTGTTTACAGGCACTTACATGTCAGTATCATGAAGAAATATTTATACTGTGAGCAGCTAACAGCAATCTTTCATAATTGTTGCTAATTAACATCTCCATATTTCTGAAGCATGGTAGAATCATAGTTTCAGTGATACTTTGTATATAACTAATGCAATGGCAATACAGAAGTGTAACTATTCATAATTTTAGCATCTCTGTCTGAAATAAATAATCTATATAGCAACTACATTGGTGGTACTAAAACACAGTCCCAAAGGACAGGCTAACCAAAATCTGATTTTTGAAAAGATACCATTAAACTATAGAACTCCTTATAATGTAAAACTAGACAACTAAATAATGGAGCTTGCTCTAGAATAAAAATGTGCTTGAAAATTCATTATTACATGCACCAAGTAAAGCATACAAAGACCTTACTTTGCTTTAATTAACAGTGTAACTATCTATCCCATGAAAAAGGAAGAACTACAGAAGAAATTAAAAATATGCAACTATCAGACAAATATGTAAAAGAGGGACAAACTTACTAAGGAAGTCCAAAAAAGAAAAAATAATTCAGAATTGATTTATTTTTTATGTGCTGTGACCATCCTGGGAAACAATTCTATGAAACAACTCAAGTGAGGCTATTTGCTTTCCTCCAGCAGAGCACTTGGCATGGCATTCTTGGCACCACAAATTCCATCAATAAATCTCAGTAAGACTTTTGGCAGCAGGAACAGAACTATTTCTACCTTTCCTTAATCACACTGGACAACCCAGAGCTGTTATGGTTCAGTGTCCCTGGAACAACTGGAGAAGGTTTTTTAAGGTATAACGTTACACCAGGATAAGTAAGATTAAAGATCTTATTATATATCTGGAAACAAAACAAGTGTTTCAATCAAGTAGTATTCCCCTCCTCCATCATCCCACAGCCATAAATATTTTTACCTTCAATCTGTTAGTTACATCCTATTTATAAACACACAGTTTTCTTACCAATACCTCATTTACTCTAGTTCATTCTCTTGGTGATATTCTTTTCATATTCCCACTTTCAAAAGTCAAAATATCATGATGTCAGATTTCATTATCAAGGAAGAATTAACACTGAAGCTGAAGATTACAGTCACCTTCTTATTTACTCCTACAATTACTACCCACACAACTGTCATCTTGCTTTTAGTTTCAACATGTCTTCCAATGAAGACCATACACATTGTCATTTGGAAAGTTACTCTCCTGCCCTTTGCTCCTTTCTTAGTCTGTGACATCTACATTTGCATGTCAGCCTGACATCCTTTTACCTACATCTCCAAGTGTTAGGCACAGAGAAGCAGCCTCATGGATATCTAGCCTATTCCACTTGCATAAGCAGTCTTGTCAGTAGTTCTCACCAGTAACCGACAATTCTGGCTTTGATGCCAATCTTTGCATATAGCATTGTTTGAAATAACCGCCTTGCTCTTCCCTTACAACTCATCCCACAGTATGAGATTTTAGGTCTAAATGAGAACAGAGAGGTGGTACAACACATATTGATAAAAGTATAGGATAACTGAAATAAATATATCCCTTACATGTGGATATTTTCTCTTTCTAATATTATACAAAAAGTCACCGCATTGAAATATTTGGTGAACATCAGAGCTCACTTACTGTGTTAGTGCAAGCTGACCTGACAGCTCACTTAACAAAGCTCCACTGGCTTTTAGTAGACCTGTATTGGTAAATTCCTGCTGAAGATTCATTTCCATCCAAAAGCCATCCGAAAACACATCTTATGCATGTTAGAGTAAAACTGAACTCTAAATATGACCATTCTGTAAGAAAATATGTTATTTTTATGTAAAGGAATATGTCTGTAAGAATCTCAATGGAGAAAAAAAAAATTCTCCATTAATATTTCAGTCAAGTCTTAAGAACAGACCACGATCTAAATTACACAAAGACGTCTGATGTAGAAGATGCATGCAGAAGAAAAAAAAAATCATGCTATTGAAGTCCAATGCTCTGATTAAAAGTATTAAACCAGTAACAAGTTTGAGAAACCATTCTATGAAATTCTTACCTACTTTTATGAACTCCCATCTTAGAAGTTACTTTCTATATGTGGTAAACTATAGTTTGGGCTTGTAGACCTGCCTGCAATTTAGGTTGCCCAACAACTCTTATTATAATAACCTGTTGCAATTTATTTTAGATTTGCCAAACTGTAACAGTTTGAGTTGAACCTCTCCATGCTGAATATATTCCCCAGGCTGATTATGGTGAGGAAAATTTCAGCTGAATTATTTTGGCTGGCTCTGAAAAGAACGCAAAGTATTATACATATTATTTCAATAATTTAAAAATTCTGACAGCAATGTGTTAGACTAAGATTGAAACATAGCAGAGAAAAATTTTGGTTTGAAATGTCCTTTCAGGTGTTCTCATGAAGATAGAATTTACATTTACCCTGATCATATACCTCTAAGAACATGCAGTTTGGTAAAAGCTTGCTACAGGTCTATAGCTAAAAATCTCTGAAATCCCCCTGAAATGCTTGAACCTCCCACAGCTTAGGGTAGGCTCAACTGCAACGAGCCACTTTATTCCGAGCAAGAGTTCCCTTCAGGCCGCAACTACAGAGCTGAAGTTGGGCAGCCTATAATAACAGTGGCTAACCTGCTCAAGCTACAGCAAGACAAACCAGAACTGTGGAAGTGCAGCTTGTCCCTCTTGTGCCCTTGGTGGTGAATTTCCTGGCATTAAATAAGCAAGTTAGAGGGACTTCTCTGTTATTAATGCTCAAGGAGCAATCTGCAAGGGAACTGACAGAACAGTTTTTCTAGATCTTAAACCCAAGACATAAACTGTAGATCGTGAGCTACAGTAAGTTGATGCACATAAATCTATCCTGTAGAAAAGTTTATCTAGATAGTATCCCATTATTTCCTTCAGTGGAAATAAAGTCTCAGTGGACTGTGCATGTATAATTAAAATCAAAATGTACTTTGTGCCCTTTGTTTCCTAGCATAGGTTAATAATTTTGTCCTTGTGCAATATATTTAAAACAAATAATATTTATCTCCAAGTCAGGAATTTCTTTTCCTTTTTCCCCCAAAACTGACAATCTAGTTCCTCACTGGCAACCACAACAGCACTGGCACCTAAGATGAGTGAAACTAATGGCATTACTGACTAAAATGCTCAGCATAGAGGGCGACAATGGTCTTCACCCAACCCCATCACCTTCTTTGTTATAAGAAATTTCAGTGCCAAAAGTAATGAATTAGAAAAGAGTTAAAATTTCTGGTAATTTTAATCTTTACTCATCAGAGCATTTGCTGAAGAAGGGTTGGACTTGAACGCATGTCTGTGTGTGCATTGAGAGAGCATGCAAAATAATTATTTTCATAGTAATTCCTTTTGTGCATTTTGGTCATTTAAACTGCATGGGTCAGCAAAAAAACCCCTGAATATTATTGCTTCTGCCATATAAAAATTGTTCTAGTACTTTATATGCCTCTTTGTATGACAGATATGAGATACCGACCCTTAATTTTACATTTTTGTGCATCTAATAAAAATTGCATTCATATTTGTGTTTTCTGGTGAAAAGTTATAGCTATAAAGTTCTTCCAGTGAATGGAAATTTTATCATCACTTTACTGATCTCTCCGAATTCATATTCAAATCTCCTGTATTCCAAGGAATTCAAATTCCAAGCATCTTCTGCTTTTCTGGCTGAACATTATTCCTTCCCCTCACCAAATGAAATTATTTATGACACTTGAATATTGGTTCTCTAAACAAAAGGGAGGTGGTATAATCTGCAATAAGTACAGCACAGGGAGGGAGGATTCCATGCTTACTTTTTCAAACCTCTAAGACTGTTTAATGGTTACCGAAATACTCACCTTCCATAGGTCTCACCTTTTTATATGTAGAGGAGAATATTCTTACCCTTGTTATCCTGCAATTCTGTATCTGTTATTCTGTAAAATGCCTTAGACAAAAAATGGTCAGTAAGAGGACAACAAAAATTTTCATCTGTTAGGCAGGTTACCATAGTACCATAGATTTTTCAGCTCCTTCACAAATGGCTCTCATTGAGTTCGACAGATCCTCATTCTCTGAAAAATCAACTTTAAAAACCACATAATTTAAAATAACTAACTCTGGGCTCTGTATTTTAATATGTAAAATTACGGCTATAAAATGCTGTTAATAAAGGCAGATTACACATACAGGAGTTATACTTTGTGCTTGGGGAAAAATCAAGTGGTTATTTAGATTCACTCCTTCCTTTTCTGTCAGCCGAAAGCACAAGAAGCACTTACAAACATAAAACATTTCAAGGTTAAAGTAGCTGCAACACAAGTACAGAGGGTTCACAGAGGTGCAACTGCTACCAGAGCTCAACGCATAACCAGAACCTACGAAAAGAGGGGAGGGGACTTGTAACCTTCAAGCTCAACCTGTATTTGCAATGTAGGATAGCTAAGGTTCTCTAATGACAATCTGATTAAAAGTGAGCACAGAAATGTTATTATGTATTAAAGATATATCCAAAAATCATGTATTATTCCAAGACGTGCTGTTGCTTACACTGAGGTATCAGTTTTTAAGCCATGTACAGAAAGTTTCCAAACACTTTCAGACTTGTTTCAGAAATCACTAGCTTGAGCTCATGGTACCATCCAATTATTGATAAAACCATGCAACAGTCAAATCTAATTAAATACCAAGAAGAAAATTATATTCTCTTGTACTTCCTTTAAAACTAAGGTAATTATTTTTCATTAAGTCTGAAAGAAAACTAAGTATCTTATTTTCTAAGATATCTTGTTTTTTTTTAATTTTATGACATACAGCAATATGTCATAGATAATTTTTTGTTTTATATAACAAATGGAATAACCTTCCTTACCAAAATTTCTCCTTTGAGGATACCTAGCACATATCAGAAGACAAAAAGCCAATACAAAATATGTAATACCTCAAAATTAGGTAACATCATACAAGCTGATAAGCTCTGGGATAAAATCCTTAGTGAGATTCAGCAGTGAAAATGATTGAAAGATTTATTTGCTTGCATCTGAAGTTTTGCTTCTGAAATTTTGAATTCTGCTGATGCCTGAAATTCATCTTTTATTTTTATGTTAAATTCTATGTTCCTAATATAGTGCTTCTGCACAAACTGGAAGTTCTTTTTAATGAAGTCAGCAGTACTTTTATAGTTTTGATGCCACTTTCTATTTTAATTAAAATTGTACAGGAAAATTATATCAGCAACTGAAACATCTTTGTTATCATGAAAAAGTAATCTAGAGAAGCATCATTTTTGTTGCAGGTGTGGGCTAGCAACACTAATAAAAATGTTTCAATAATGATTTTTAGTATTTTAGGAACCTTGTTGACAACTAAACAAATGCTTCTCTACCATACATCTTGGGGATTTATTTGGAAAAGCATTCTACAGTGGCCTAAAGAATCACACCTGTGCAAATTCCCAAACAATGTGCTAGTTGGAGAACTGAGCCCAAATTAATCAAATACATGTATCAGGCAAGCAGAATTTCTACTCTCTGAGGTTTCTCCAGCCCAGAAAGCACTCAAAGGAGCTTGAATTGTCTCTTTTCCTCTTTTTGTTTTGAGATAGTTAGTTGCAATCTCTGCTTGGGGTGTGGAGTGTCAAAAGCAAAAAAAAATTGAAAACACAAGGCTAGCCTGTCACCTATTCCAAACCAAGAAGAGATGGCACCCCTTCTGCTGCAGAAACAATCTGTTTCTTGGATCCTTGTCAGTTACCTTCTCATTTCAAGATACTTAAGAATCATAGAACATCAGAGAGAAAGAGGACATCAAGGATCACCTGGTCCAACATTGTTTTGCAAAAGCATGATCTAGTCAAGACAACTCAGCACCATGTCCAGTTGGATCTTAAAAGTTGTCTGAAGTTGCAGAATTCACACTTCCCTGAGGAGATATATCAACTGCCAATTGTTATCATTGAGAAAAATTTTCCTATTGTGTCAAATTGGAATGTCTCCAGGAGTAATTTGTACCCATTACCCCTCCTCTTTTCCATGTGATTCCTTGTAAACCTCAATCTTCTCTGTAGCCACCCTTTAAACCCTGGAACATAGGGATAAGGTCTCCCCTAATCCTTCAAGGCCTTCAAGGCTGAACAAACCCAGTTCCCTCAGCCATTCCCCACGTGCCAGGCTTCCCATTCCTGTGACTGCCTTTGTGGCCCTCCTCTGGAGCCTCTCCAGCCCCTCCACATCTGTTTTGTGTGCCAGGGGCCAAAACTGAGCACAGTACTGCAGGTGTGGCCTGACAAGCACTGCGTGGGGGTGGGGTAAGGACTTCATCTCTGCTGGGGAAGCCCTTGATGGAGCCACCCAGGATCTGTTCCCTTTCTCTCCTGCAGGAGCACACTGGTCACTCAGATGGAGCTGAGTACACCAGGAGTGCCAGGCCCCTTCCCACAGAGCTGCTCCCAAGCTGGGTAGATCCCAGCCTGTGCTGCACTCCTGGATTATGCTTTCCCAGATGCAAAACCTTACACTTGTCCTCACTGAATTTCACAATGTTCTCATTAGCCCACTATTCTAGCTTATCCAGGTCCTTCTGCAGGGTGGCTCTCCATTCCCACATGTCCACTTCCTCAGGCAGTTTACTACTACTGCAAAATTTCATCAGTATACACTTGATCCCATCTTCTAGATCAGTTTGGAAAATAAACAGTGCTGGGCCCTGGGGACACCCCTTGTGCCATGTTGTCAGTTTGAAGAAGAGTGATTGACCACTCTCCTGGGTCAGCCAGATCCCCATCCACCCTATGGACCCCTTGTCTAGGCCATAACACAACAGCTTCTCCAGGAGGAGGCTGTGGGAAGCAATTCCAAGAGCCCTGGAGAAATGCAGGCAAGCAATGTCCATCACTCACCCAACATCAGCTAAGCAGGTTACTGTGCCAGGTTTGTCAAGCACAATTTGCCCTTGGTGAATCCATGCTGGCTTTTCCCAGTCATGTGCTTCTCCTGACAGGTGATAGCCCCCAGGAGGATCCACTCCTTAACCTTCCTAGGGGCTGAAGTAAGATGGATGACTCCAGATTTTCCTGGATCCTCATTTCGTCTCTTCTTGTAAGTGGGGGTGACATGAGCCTTCTTCCAGTCCTCCAGGACATTCCTTCATCTCCATGATGTCTCAAGGATTATGGAGAGGCCTCACAATGACATGATCCAGCTGTATCCACCCCTTGGGGAATATAATGAGAGCCCCTCAAGTCATAGGGGTCAAGTTCCAGCTCACACATCAACTCTGCCTTCACTGACAGCAGATCTGTGTCTTCATCAGCCTGGATTTTTGTTCCCAACACCTGGGACCCAGCAGTGCTGGTAAGCACAGAGATAAAGAAACTGTTGAGAACCTTTTCAGATCTGCTGGTGACTGATTCACCTCTCCTGTTTAATAGGAGGCTAGTATTTTTTTTTCTGTTTCTGCTTGCTGCTTGAGTACCTGAAGAAGGCTTGCTTGTTGTTTTTGACATCTCTGACCAATTTCACTTAAAGCTAACCTTTTGCCATTTAAACCAAACCTCTGCATACCCTGACAATGTCCTTGTAGTTCTTGGTGGGTATTTACCCATTAAGAAGATACTACATGATTAGCAAACGTAACCCCTGCCATTCCAGCCTGGGCAATTGTTAGAATTTGAGAATTTATAATGGTCAGGCTTTAGACCTACTTTTGAAGAGTCCAGGTAGGATCTTCCTCTGGAGACTGACTTTTTCGCCCTGAAATCTATGAATGGTTTCATAGCATATCTTCTTCTGGCTAGGAGAAAGTCCATGAGAGACAGCTATATGATTAAACTAACTAGATTTTTCTCTGTTATGCAGATAAATTTTAACCCTGTAATGAAAACCTCTTTTCCTGTGATCCTAGATAAGTCTTGGAATTCATTAGCCAGTTCTCTGTGTTTTCTCAGTGATTACCATTAGTCTTTTGTAAAAACTGAAGGTGGTGTTTGGTTGATCACTTCTTTTTTCTTTACAGATCATACCTCTCATAAGGGGTCCTTAATTTCATTTTCACACATCTTCGGAGGAACAACCACTTTTCTAACATCTAATTTTTTAACCACATCAAGCTTATCCTTGTACACTAAATTTTTGTTATCTAAGTACCACACCCCTCACCTTATGTTATCTTTCTATTCACACTAAACTGAATCTATTTCTAACTGCTCTTGTACTCAAGGCATACAGATTTCTGAGTACAGCTCTACGGAGAACACCAGAAGTTCCTTCTTCAGGTTAAGGGGTACTGCTGCATGTCTCCAGCAGAGCAAAGTGCATAGAGAAAAAAACCAAAATGAAGGAAAAAAGGAGCTGATTTGCCAGTAAGTCAGATGATCTTCAGAGGTGGTTTTTGTACTTATGCAGACTGATGCTTGTTCAATCTTTCCCTTGTGCACTAAGTTCCATTAGAAATGGTGAAGGGGTCTACAGCTGGGCTTATCAAGGGTTTATCGTGCTTGACAGGAAAGAGAACTACCCTGTTCCTATAGAAATAGATAAGGCATAAACACACTTGGGCAAAAACACATTCATAATGTGAACATGTAAACAGATAGCTTGTCTATAAGAAAAATCATCAGAAGTTCAGGGGTTTTATCTATAGAGAATGTGAATTTTTTTTTGTATAAAAATAAAATTTACATGTAAGAGAAAAATGCTATTAATGCTATTAATTGCACTATATTAACCAATATTTTACAGATAGGCTGATTTAAGCCCTATTAGCTCTATGGGTCTTAATTTTGAATTTTCAGTAGGAGGGTAGTCTTACTTTTTGACGAAGCTTAAAATACAAACCCACACTTAAAAAAAACTTACCAAGGTGAATAAAATGTATTCCTCTTGGTGCATCTTCTTAAAACACAATGAGTGCTTTGAGACATTTCTCATCAATGCTTTAGGCAAAAACTCTTTCATGTTTATAGAATCAATAAGTTGTTGGAAAAACCTTCTGTGACTAACAATATTTGTAACATGTTACACATTATGTCGCTGTAAAATTCTGACTAGATTTCTGATCTTTTGCCGGATTTGCATAGTAACTTATCTTGAATGTTGAACCATGACTGGTTCTTAACAAATAAAGAATTTAATAAAAGGAGAAATACAAATTGCTCACTTCTTTGCTAAGTCCTCCTCCCAGGTTTAAAGAATACANAGCAACACTTCAGTGGAGAGGTGAGGGAGAGGATAAGTTTTGGGCCTAACAGTGAGACCCAATCAGAAGATGTCAGCTCTGCAAAAAAGAAGTTATCTTAAGAAGTCAACCCAAATGAAATCTGGAAACTCAAGGGAGACAACACAATGAAGAAAAACTAGCATTGGCTACCCAAAAATCCTAGGTGTAAAAATAAATTTGGAGTACTACTCAGTTTCTACCTTCTACAGAGAAAAATACTGACGTCTTCAAGAAATTCAAAGGATGAGTTTATCTTCTGTCATATAGAAAAGCATCTGTCTGCTCATTTTTCTTGTAAAAGTTTGTATATCCCACAATCATGCAGTTAAGGAAAACTATTTCAGGTTAAAATGTTTGCTTAATTTAAAAGTTTATTTTCCATTTGCTTTTATTTTCCATTAGTGGTTTAGAGGGTAAGAAGTCTTTGGCATTGAATTACATTGGGTAGTTTTACACCTCTTCCTCATATAAGTATGTAACAAATGTTTTTGCTAAGATATGGTTTATGGAGAGTTTTATAAGGAAAAATAAAATCAATCTGATTTGTATATTATCAGCCATTCTCTTTCACCCAGTTACAGTGAAGGAAATCTAAAACATTGTGTTTGGTGAACATGTATCTCCTAGAAGAGATTTCACTTGTCTTGATTTGAGGACATTAAGAATGGACTAACTACTGGGAAAAACTACTCACAAAGTTTGGATTTGTCTTCACTGTTTAAAATGCATTTATTTTCTCTTTGAAATGACGGGCCTCAGCTTGCAGCTGACATTCTCCTGCTAAGGAGTCTTTAACATGTGATGGCAATACCTAGAGACTAAAAGTCATCTTCTTCTGTTTCTCCAGTTTTCCTACTAGATCAAGCAGCAGGTTGATTTGATACAGTATCCTATCTCTAGCAGTGGCTAAAAGCAGATGCCTAAAAGAAATGTGAATAGGGCTGCAATACACGTTAGTATCTTGGATATTCTTCTTATTTACACCCCCTACTTTGTAGAGTCTTTTGTAAGTATGAAAAGGGTTTTATGTTTTTAAATACCCTCCATTGGCTTCTCTTCTAAGACTGGATTGTATTGAGTTTTATTTTGAACTCATAGAAAACTACCACCTCTACAATATATCCTTGGCAAGGAGTTCCACAGCTTAACTTTATTCTACATCTAGAACCACCTGTGTTTATTTGGAATAACAAGCCTTACTAGCCCCAGTTAAAAACCAGGACACCAAAATTCTGTGCCCATTTTACTGCTATGGTACACAGAAGTAACATTCTCTTACCCAGTATTTTAGTGCTCATCCATCATGAGGTTGCCTACCCACTTCTGGCTACAGTCTCCTAACAATTCTGATTGAACTGGCTACTGTAACTAGCCTCTAGATACTTTCAGAAGTCAGGAACTTGTAGAATACAGTCCTCCAAGTTTTAGTTTTAACCTACATTTTAGTTGCTACAGGGATGGTACGTGTTCCTTTGCCCATGGTATATCAGAATGCCAAAAGCTTTCCAACAATCTAAACAATTCATTGTGACTGTTTTTCTTGTGTCAATTCCTTACAAATTTTATCACCAGTGATTTTGTATTATTATTTTGTATTCTTACAGTCCTGTGTGATTGATGTCTAAAGCACTTAGACCACTGTACCCTGTTCAGTGGTAATTCTATGCCAACAAGTACTCTCAACAGTTAGCTGTTCTTAATCCATTTTATATATTCTCTATTGATACCATATAGTGTAATTTTAAATGAAAATATGCAGCAGTAAATCAAATACATAAATCTCTACAATTGCCCTCAACAGGCTTGTAATGGCCATAAATGATTACATCAGGCTTGTCTGGAAAATCTTGTTTTTCATAAAATCATTTGCACTCTGTAAATTATACTCACTGTTAGTTCTTCAGCAACAGAACCATATCTATGCCTTTGTTCTCTTTCACTGAAGTTCCATTTCAAGCTATGTGACCAATAGTTGCCTATTTGGTTCTTGAAGACTAGAACTCATTAGCAATGTTTTAGTACAATAGCATATGCCCAGTTACTCCAAAATTAACAGCACTGGGAAAAACTCCCTCACCACTAATTCTTGTTTGTTTGTAGGGTACAAGTTATCCAACCCTACTCATGCCACAATGATTATTCTTAGTAGGTATTGCTTAATATGCTCCTCACTTAACAGACTGGAAAGTACCCCATTGTTCTCACACGACACGATTACATCACATTGCTTCTTTGTAAATGCAAAAGAGGAACTGAATTAAAAACTGTCTTGTTATCATTTGCCATATAACCATCTCCATCCACTGACGGGTCTGTAACACAAGTGGTATTTATTTGTTCTTAACACATTAAGTTATACATATTATTTGCTATAATGCTTTCATCCATTTTTCTTTGCCTTGACAGTCTTAGCTTTCTTTATAATTTTAACACTGTACAATTCCTCATTTTATAACTATTTCCTACTTCCGACCACATACTTCTGTTTTGTTTAATTGCTGTTTTTCCTGGTGAACAGATTGGTTCTTAGTCAGAATTTTTCACAAAGATTTTTAAGTTGTGAAACTGTGGGATTTTGGCCAATTGAATCTCAAAAACATACAGCTTTTCATTCATTTTTTTTTCCCCAATAGTTTTACTCTTTGATTCTCTTAACACTGATATTTTTAAGCTTTTCAATTCATCAGGAGTATAAAGCAAGCAAGTATTGGCTGAGTCTGTTCTCTGTTAATCAATACTGAAAATTAGGTCATGATTCTTGGTTTCTAGGCAACCACTTACTTCCAATTCACTTACTTAATTTGTCTTTATCTATCCTAATGAGGTCTAAAATAGATTGACTGCTGTTTGGGACTCCATCTTTAGTATCATCTACACTTTTTACACTGGCCAGTGATGATTAACTATACAGGATTTCCAGCACATGCCCCACAGACTGAACTTCCCTAAAACTTCTTTCCTTCCACCATGAGAATCTACTATTTAAAATATATTAATGAAGAAAATAGTGGTGAAACAAAAAATTAATCTCCAGATGTCAGGAAGAAGTCAAGTTCTCAACTAACAAGCCAGCCTATAGTCTCATGTTGTTTGGCCTGCAAATAAGAACAGAAATTTATTCATAGAAATGAATGTCTTGTTTCTAATTCATAAAAATATGAGAAGTATTTGAATAGCCTTTCACAAACCACTATACATCAAGTTAGTCTTCCTTTTATCTGCCCCTGACATCCACTTTTGCAAAACACCATTCTCCAACTTCATCCTTCTACCTAACTGCTTTCCTTCCTTTTCCTCTGACTCGAGTACTACATAACCAGATGATGTCTAGCCTCTCTAACCCTTATCAGTAATCACTTTCATGCAAAAAGCTCTTATGCTTCCAGAAAATCCCTCCATTTAACTCAACTACCTTGCACTACCTCCTTAGGTATTTGGATATGGTTTCATTTTTCCAGAGAGAAGCATAACAACTAATAGCCACCACATCTCACACAGCAAGGTTTAAACCTCTTATTCAGACTATTTTTACCATTTATGTAAAAATTACCCCACGACTTGCAGGCAATCCAGAAAGACCCTACATGCTGGACCTATGTCAGACAAGTAGGCAGTAGTGGCTGCTGAGGCCATCACTTAGCCATTTTGTGACCCAGCCACATGCTCAAACCATTCTATCCTTTACAGTGAAGCAACAGAAAGCAAAAGCCGTTGCCTGTTACCCATTTGCTCAGTGGAAAATAGGCTCTCTCTCCTGAGTCTCTGATTTTACCCTTTCCCTTTCCTGTGATGCTTTTGTTGTGAAGTCAAAGTCCGACTGGAATTTCTAATACAAGAAAACAATGATCCTAAACACAGTGAAATTCTAAGAAGATACAACACTAATTTTAAAAGGCATCTGTTTGTTACAGACAAAAACTACAAATTATTTCCTCATTTATTGCAGTGAATATTTCAACTTGGGTTGGAATAAACTCAGGCTTTCATAGTTTGAAATCTAATTCAGGGGAAGCCTGGATCTAGCAAACTCTAGAACAGGAAGGGCTTTGTCAGATACCAATGTTTTGGCATGGTTTCATATATGTGATTGTTTCTGGCAGCGTCAAGGTCACCAGCTCATGTTTGCAAAGCAGAAGTGTTCCCTGTTTCCTATACAAAGTTTTATGCTTATTATAGACAGGTGCAGAAACAGAATAGATTACTTTACCCAGGTTACTTTTCCATTCCAAGATCAGGTATTTAGAATAAAAATGTGAACATTAATTTAATAGAATCATAGAATAAATTTTAGTTGGAATAAAAAAGTCATTTAATCCAACCCCAATTTAATTCAGAAGGCTCCAAGACGCCAATATAAAACTTAGCAGACAAGTTTGATATGTTACCACATTAAGATTTTCATAAACACTTCAGAACATACCCATTAGTCTTCTGTGTTGGGTGTAGGCTGATCTGACTTAATTATTGCCTGATGAAGGAAGTGGCTTCTACACAAACAAATTACAGTAAATCCTATTCTTTTGGAACAGATATAGAACATAACACTTTCATTTGTGCTTACAATATGGTTTAGTTTTTCCTCCCTACACACATGGATATCCATTTGCTGCTAACTGTACAATCATGCAGGCATTTTCACACACAAGTAATAGCAGACATTCTTGTGCATTTCAGTATCTTGGCTACTCAACATTGTACAACACACAGGCACACACACTAAAGAGGAAGAAAATTAAAAAGTCAATTAAATTGTCATAATTGCCATCAGTATTTTTCTAAAACTAACTTTTAAATCACCACATTACTTTTTATCACCACATACTTTTGTCTATAATTGCTGTACTTACAATTATCTACCTTGATCCAACACTGCTGGTTTATGCAGAGAAAGGTCTCCCTCATGTGGAAATCTGCCTACCAACTGTAAAATAATAACTGCACTGTGCTTCTTAATAAGGGTTCTATTGCTTAGATTTGCAGATTCATTTGGGGAAGTATAATTTAGTATATTTTTTACAATGTTTTCATTCTTCGGAGCTGTCTTTACAGTGTGAAAGAAAAAAAATCATGTTGATAGGACAGAATCACAAGAATTTAAAACCTGCATAAAAAGGCGGCAAAATACTGTAAGCAAAAGAATGCAAGGGAAATCAATCTAGGCAAAATTCATAGGTTTTGGGATAATCTTGTATCCATCAGTTTTTTCAGCTTTCCGTTCGGGCCATGCTGAACGCTGTTCAAGATATTCTCATACATGTGATTTCTATGTTTTGCCTTTTCATGATCCAGCAGAACTGTGGCCTAAAATTTTAAGTGACTGAAGGAGTTAGATTTGACTTAATTGTGTGGTCTGGTAAGACTGCGGAATTAATCTGCTACAAATAGTTATGATTCCTCATATCTAACTGGTGCAGTTTGAAGATACATCCGTTCAGATTTTCCATTTCAGAAACTAATTAAGCTCATTTTTAACTCCTCAGTTTCAATGGATTAAAGAAAAAAAAAAGGCAAAAAATAATGTTTTTCACTTTGAGAAACACTCACAAATTGTGAGAACAATTCCAATTTCAGGCTTTTTTCCCCTAAAACAAATGGACAGCTTTGACCCAAAGTGAATGATATCAGTTTTCTTTTGCTGAAAAAGTCTTGAGTCTCTGAGTTGACGGGGCACATTTTCTTATCTCACTGTTGAACAAAAAAACTATAGACCACTACCATGTTTACAACTGTGGTTCAAATGTCTAAAATGTACTGGATAGTAAATAAAATTAAAAAGCTGTTCATATACATGCTGTAATAGTAAAACCACAGTAAGATATGGTGCCTAAGACAAGAATAAGTGCACTTGGATTAACAGCTTTATTTGGATGGTGTAGAGTTGGTTTGTAAGACTAATTTTTCCCAATCTTGCAGAAAAACTGCAGAATAAATCCTCAATTACTTTCACAGTCCCACAGCTGTAATCATTAAATCTATTGCACTTTTTTGTAGCATCTCTGCGCACCACACTGGAAAGGAACAGGAAAACTTTTAATTGGCTTTTATAATTCCCATCAGGGATATCTTATTTCCTTCCTTCTTTATTTGTATCTCAAAATACTTAACAAATCAACTGAAGTCATTATAAATGCTCAAGTACAATATTTCAATGCCAGTGTTGATATAATTTGGAAAACAAGGACCTGATTTGTGGTCATCAACAGAAAGAGTGGTGGAATAACTGAAAGAGATTCTGGCTGAATTTTTTCCTTTTTAGTTATACAATATAAGTATATAAATGGCACAAAAATTTAATGTGCATCAGAATTAGGTCTAAAAGTATCACACAGACATCTCTGCTGTAAAGGTATCTGGGGCAGGTTCTCAGTCTTGAAATTTGTTAGGTAGCTCGACTGAATTCAAACAATGACAAAATCAAATACACTTCCTCTCCATCAGAGACACTGGTGAGCCATCAGTACAATAGAGAATAGAGCATAAGAATGAATATGTTTCCTTTATTGCTGATTGTATTATTTTTATCCCCTTCAGTTTTGAAATTAATTCACAAGACATAATTTAAGTGCATCTCTTGAAAAAGAAACATAGCATTAACTCCTCATACTGATTAGTATTAATTAGTATTATTTAATAACAATTTAAAAAACTACCATCAAAATTCCTCAGCTTCTGCACATCTCAGAATTTTTCTCCTGATGTGTTGAATTTTGTAGTACTATGAAAAAATTTTTAAGTCACATTTTTATTTATACAATTTAGAAAAATCATCAAAAAATGACCCAGTTTCCCTAGAGTGACGCATAGTTAAAATGTGAAATACACTGACATTTCCAGCTCATTCCATACTTATATGCCATTACAAAGGAATCATAACTTTACTGAACATGTAATCCCTTACTCAATAGGAAAGCCCTCTGGCTTGGTTTACGCCCCAAGAAATTTTGTAGCATATCCATTCCATCCAAAGATCCTCCAGGTTTCAAAACGAGGTTTCTGTATTTCATCCCAGCCTGATAGAAGGTAAAGCAGAATATTAGTACTTCTTATCTTGCCAACTGCCTCTTTTTTTGTTGCATATTTAAAAACCTACTCATGATAAAACAACTTTCCTCCTTCCAGATTTTCCTAATATGAAATTAGGATACACCAGGATATACCACAAGTATAATTTAGATCTGCTGGAAGAACTCAAGAGAGCAGAAATTTGACCAATTCTAAAGACATTATTTTTCTTGTGGTTTTACACTGGTTTTGAAGCTACAATCACAACTTGTCTGAAGACACTCTGTAAAACATAACAAACACACAACCTCCTCAAAATCATCAGTGAAGGCTTACCCCTGTGACTGACAGGCAGGAAGAAGGAACCCAACATCCCTTCTCTAACTGATGATTTCTCTTTCTTTAATCTCTGTTTTGATAACAGAGATGATACTTCAGAGATAAGATAGGTATAGCATTGTGGAATGGCATGGCACATACAACCATGTAATATACACAGTTGTACATACCATACATGCAAACACATCTAACCCACCTATTAAGGTATCTTAGAGAAAATGTGACTTAACTCAGGTTTTAATTTCAGGAAGAAAACATTATTGCTTCAGAAAAATTGGATTCCTTTAAAAAACAAATGAAGTTTCTGAGAAAATAGGTAATGACGAGTTTCTGAACAAAAGGTTGTATTTTAAGGAACATATATATCTGAAGAATTCTGGGCTTCTGAGACATGACTACAAATGAGAAAATGTTATTTTTCATGCAGATGTCCCAAATGCTTCTGATATTGAAGAAGACAATGCTCTTCCTTTTAGTCAGGTTATATACACATATACAGTTCCCACCCAACTCAGTAAGACCACATTGCTTTGTCATGACTTGTTAGGGGTTGGGACTTTTCCTTTTGTTTCTTTCCCTCATGGAACTTTTTTCCTGTATGTTGCTAGGAAATAATAACTGCCGATACATAATAAAACAAAAGATGTAGCTGGGTGTCACAACATTCCATTGAAACGGCCCTGGCAAGTGATAACACATAGAAAAGGCGAGGGAGGGGTGTTTTTGGTCAGTCCAGTGTCTGGGTTCCGGTTTGGAAGGGGCTGTTTGCCGTCTTCCCTGCCGCCTGACGGCTCGGAGCTCAGAACCAGCATGTGTGGTGCCGAAACATCGGGGCCAGCTCCCACCGGACCCTCTGCCCAATCCTGTGTGTCGGACTCCAAGATCCCTGTCTGCTGCGGTTTTCAGGAACTGCAGGTCTGCTTAATTCTTTTTGTTTCCTGGCTGTTTGGGGGGTGTGTGGGGGGTGCAGAGCCGACGTGTAGGGTGTCCCTGTACGGGCCACCTCTGCGCGGGAGCCCGGCAATTGTCACCAGCTGCCACCCAAGACTTCCCGCCTCGGCCAGGCCATTGCCACGCACTCCCTGATCTCGCCCCACAGCACCCCCTGCAGCCGCGGGGGAATCACTGCCCCTGCCCTGCCCGGCCAGGAGCCAGCAGCGCCCCCTGCCGGCTGTGCCCGGAACTGCACCCAAGGGAAGGTGCTTAAAGAGTGGGAAGAGACAATGCTCTCTTTTTGTGTTTTCTGGGAGTTTGTTTGTTGTTGATGTTTGTTTGCCTTGTTATACACTTACGTATTAGCAAACAACTATTATTACTTTTCCCATATTGTTGCCTGAAAGGCCCTTAATTTCAGAGTTACAATAATTCAGAGGGAAGGGGGTCACATTCTCCCTTCCAAGGGAGGTTTCTGCCTCCCTTGGCAAACACCTGTCTTTCAAACCAAGACATGACTGTACTGTTAAAACAAGCAAAGGTGTTTTTAAGTGATGGGCTTGCACAACTTAATTGAACTACCATTTGCATTGTCTGAATTACAGTTTGAAAAATCTAAAATAAAATAAGAACAAATAAGTTAAAAAAAAAATCACTGAAGCATTGATCACACTTCACTATTTTTGTTAGTTTCCTGAACTTCAGCAGCACATGATTATATTACTCCTTGTAGTTCACAGTTATTATTTGAGTAGACTTGAGTTTTTGCTGTTGTCCCTTCAGAGCCAGAATACTGCTCAGTTCTAGGGAGACCAGAGGTTAGTTCAGATAATGTGCAAGTATTGAGAAGTTTGGCTACCAATTAAGTTAGAGTTATTTGTTTGCGGAAGAATTTTTATAGATTCAGTCTCTGAAATTAGGTTGTATAACTGTTGTTCAAAACAGGAGGAGAGGTTTAATGAAACAGGAAGAAGTAAGCCAAATTTCTTTAAGCCTTGGTCATAATACCTTAATTATTTTCCTTTCCTGATGTTCTGGAGACTAGTCTAAATCTAGATACAATGAAGTACAAGTAACTACAAAAAACATACTGGTATCTTGGTATTTTTTTATAAAAAACTAGTGGGATGCAGTCACACTTATTTGGGTTAAAAGAACTAATTTGAAAAGACAGCATTGAAGAGGAGGGAAGAAATCTCCACAGCTATCCCTGAAGTTATATCAGCATTCACACAAAGTGTTTATGTGCACATATACCAGAAACTGACACACATAAATAATCACTTTTCTGCCTCACTTCTTAGCCTGGAAAACTGGCTTCACAATAAAAGAGGCACTAGCTGTCTTTCAGCTCTTCTGCAAAAATATTCACTTCTAGCATAGTTAATTTATTCTCAAAGTCTCTGATACACATGCAAAGAAAACAAAAATTCTCACCAAAAAATCAGAATAAAAGGCATCCCTCAGGAGAAGTAAAGGTAACAGAGCCATTTTGCCAAACCATATCTTAGGGTTTTGACTATACTGTCATTTAAAACAGACATTTGAGACTAAAGAGTAAAACAGATGGAGCAGAAGTGATGGCCCTGGAGGGATGTGGACATGTTAGAACAAAAAGCTGACACAAAGTTCCACAAGTTTGGCACCAGCACCCTTAACCATCTTTCCCAAATGCTAGCAGTTATAAAAGCCAGTAAGTCTGACTCCTCCCAAAATACCATTTTTAAGATCCATATGAAAAATATTTCATTAAAAGTTATTTTATTTACTCATTTAACTTGACACTTTTTCTCTTCTGCTCTTATTTATGAGTGATGAGATTCCCAATGAATAAGCAGGTATGCTTATGTTCCTGTCACGGATCCCTATCCCTTCCAGATCAATCTTAACCTCCAAACCTCACTTCTCTCAAACTGTGAAGTTGGCTGCTTTTCTTCAAAAAACCTCTTTTGGGTTTTGTTGGCCTAACTATTGTCTCAGTTTCACAGTCCTACCCCATCTACTCTTTCAACTCTTCTCTCTGTCCAGATCAAAATCTAATCTTCTTTACTATCTCCATACTCTAGAGGGATGGACAGTTCTAGAAGTTATGGTTGCTGTGATAAGTACAGAGAGGAAAGAAGGCAAGTTCCAGGGGAGGAAAAGGACAGTCCTGCATTTTCTACTCTTCCCTTTATTTCTGTCTTGTATACTTCTAACAAAAGGAAGAATTAGTGCCAGCAGCTGAATCAAGAATACAGACAAAGAGGATCAGGAAACCCAAAAGGTCTTTCCCATGATAGAACTCATCTATCTCACTTGCAGTACCTCAACTCAAGTGTAATACTATAATCTCTGAAAAACGTTGCCAGAATTCGCAGGACTGCTAACCACATCACTAATTATCCTTTCTTTCTGCTGGAGGCAGAAGAGGCTGGAGAATTACTCTAGGGAAAAAAGACCCAGTAAATCTAGAACCTCTTAATGATTTGAACTTCAAAATGGACCTGAGATTTAAACTGAAGACAAAACAACTTTCACATTATGCTGTGTTGTGACAGAGGAAGCTCAAAATAAATTCATTTTTCTAAATAGTAACTACATAAAAGGACCACACTGTTGAGGTATGGTGAATGTAACTGAAATGCAGAAGAAACAGTGCACCACCACTATTACACAGGTTTCACAGCAGATGAATATGCATCTGCTCTTGCAACAGAGGATGTTTTTTTCAGTCTAAAATTACAGAGGAAGGCATTAGACAAGGCAACACAGTATCTTAAAAGGACTACAGCATTAAATATATGGTGATGTAAGAACTGTATTAAAATCCAAGTGCTTGTAGAAATTTTAAGATGGTTTACTTAAAGTTACTTTTACACCTGTTTTTGTTGTTGATCTGAACTTGACAGGTACAGAAGTAGTACTTGAGATGCCATACTTACGGACCATGGTGGCAATAAATGTGGTTTCAGAGACAAAGTGCCAACAGAAGTGTTTATCAAAGAGTATTCATCATGTACCTTTGGATTCATTATTCCTTCTTGCTTAAAGCAGCTATAAAAGATATCCATGGAAAAAACTTCACTCCACAGGTATCCATAGTATTGACCATCATAACCACCTGCCAAATGTCCAAAAGTAGCGGGCATGTTTGTTCCTTGAAAAGTAGATCAACATCAAGTTATTGAAATCAAATACAGTTATTTCTTTGATGCATACAGTATTTCAACAACAAATTAATAAGGAATTTATATCAACTACTTTGAAACTTTTAACATACAGGATCTGAGTATGCCTTAAATTATTGAACATAGTCTGTTTAAAACAAAGGAAACTCCATTTCCCATTTTAGGCTACTTGTACACCCAACACAGATGTGACAGAACATCGAAAGTGGAATTCATATCATGTCACTCTAAAATATATCCTGCAAAAGGCTAAGTTATATATATACCTTAATCCTCCTTCAGAAGAGATCATTAACATTATCCTAAGTTTCAAAATAATTATTTCAGCTTCATAAAGTAGATTATTCCATAAACAACTCTGGTTTTTGTATGCCAAGCATTATTGAGAAAGAAAGGCATATTAAATCAAACCATTTGGGCATGCTGTATAAAAGCTTCATACTGACATACCTGGGGTGGCAGGAATTCCTAGAATCTCCATACAGTATCTAGCATATTCATCTGCTGGGTCAACAGACAGCTTTGTATGCAATGCCTGGTCAACTTTGCTCAAAACAATCTGACGGAGGGTTAGAAGGCCTAATTGGGTAAAAACATTTAATTAACCAGCATGAAAATAGCTGGAGTTTCATCTGCAGCTTTCCTTCAAATATCTCAACATGCATTCTGTATTATTAGAATTTTGGAGTTACATAATTTCCATCTGAATTACTCCACTTACCAAGAACTGAGAAGCATAGTTTTAATAAAGGAATTAGCATGCTAAGCTCCCTCTTCTTGAGTTAATTTTTTCATAGATCAAAACTAAAATAAAGCAGGTATTTTAAAAGCAAATTTTAATTTAAGCTTTTTTTAACAAGCTGCAAGATATGAACTTTTACTCAGAAAAAATGCTTATGCAGCTAGAGTCTAAGCAAGCCACAAGGACAAAGACTTGTTGTTAAGCACAGGAAAACAGTATGAAATAAAGAATAGCTTAATGACAAATTGGTACCATAAATGGGAAGCTCTGATTACGAAAATAAAGAGGTGGGAGTGAGATAATAATAATGATATGATAGGTAATGACGTGAGATTACAATCTTAGTTTGGAGATACATGTAAGGTCTACAACAATGCTGTCTGGGATATGTTATGTCTGTTCAGTAAATTTGCAAATAACTTTCATATCTGTTAAGTGCTGCATGCAAATCAAATGTAGACAATACATGTAGGAACACTGTGTCTTGCACAGTGCCTTTTCTGGAGTACATATAAGATTCAAAAACCCACAAAAACCACACCAGACCACAACAGACTACCCTCCTCCACCCATAACACACACACCACCAATTTTAAACGAAAAAAGCTTATAGGTAAAAAAATTAACATGGAAAGTAAAGGTATTTTAGTCCTGTAGGTGGCCTGGAAAATCAGAGCTGCTACTGTTCCTGCAAAGAGTTCTATCTGTCATCATAGCCTTTATTATTGGGGGTACCCATGCAAATAAATCCAGAAAGACAGTGTACACACAGAAGAAATTTAATAGGCTTGTTATGTTTGTCAGCTTTTTAAATTATATACTTTTATAAACTGCGGCAAGAAAAGGCAGAAAGATACCTGTATTAGCAAGTCTAGAGGCAGCAAGTTTCTCAAGGAGAGTGTCTCCAACATGAGTTCCATCTTTATAATGTCTTGACATCTGTTGTAGTGGCTCTTTTTCCCACACCCAGTTCTCAAACATTTGTGAAGGTACCTCTACAAAGTCTGTTTCCACATTAGTTCCACTAAACCTTGCAAAATCAGTCTAGGAAAAAAAAGCCATTAAATTAAATTAAAATAGAAGACGAAATTTTTAGCAGAATATACCATTTCAGATGTCAAAATTTGAGTTTAAATCACAGGAAATTGAATAATTTGAACAGACCAACAATAATAATAGTAATAATTTTAAAATGAAATTTAAAGAAAGGATTAAAAAAAATAGATGTAAGACTTATCAAGGAATAAAGTAGACCACTCAGTAGTTACATACTGCATTATCTACCTATATAGAACAGTACTTCAATGTTTTTAGTATTATTGATTTTTACCTTTTAGCTTATAGCAGCAATACAAATGTTTTCATGCTGTCTTGTGACAATGATATAATTTGTAAATTATTACAGATTGTTGTTGCATTACCCCAAAGTAAAATAATAAACTCCAACTATGCACTTTAAAAAGTTTACTATGCGGTATTACAGTCTACTACACTGATTCACAGACTTTACATAACCAACTTATTCTATTAGGCTTTGCCCTATTTGGCATAATTTGTAATGTATGTGGTTAACAAATAGTACGATTTTTTTAGCCAGTAATAGATGGACTGAAATAAATAAATCCTAGCAACCTTATCCATGAAAAGTTTTCAAATCTGACACTTTGATAAAAGAATCCTTCTTCTGAAAGCTAGCACATTAGAACTTCTTATTTTTTTTAATTTTAATATCAGCAATAACTTAATGTTTAAGAAGACCTCCAAATACCAATTTTGAAGAAAAGGCTGTACAGTTAAGAATCTTCATTAAAATTTCTAAGAAGTCACTTCTGAAAGCCAGTTGTTCAAATAGAAGGAAATTATTTGGCCTCACAGAATCATAGCATCATAAAGCTTAGAAAATACTTTTAAGATTATCAAATACAACTACCAACCCAGCATGACCACCATGTTCACCATTAAGCTGTTAAACTATGTCCTCAAGTACCATATCCACACATTTTTTGAATGCTTCCAGGGATGCTGACTCCACCATTTCCCTGGGCAGAGCCTTTCAAAGATTTACAAGTCTTTCAGAGAAAAAGAAATTTACTAATATCCAATCTAAACCTTCCCAGGTGCAACTTGAGCCATGTCCTCTTACCCTGTCATTGATTGCCTGGGAGAAAGAGCTGCCTCCCATCTGGCTACAACCCCTTTTCAGGCAGTTGTAAAGAGTAATAAAATCCCCCCTGAGCCTTCTTTTCTCCAGGCTAAACACCCTCAGCTCCCTCA
>VZTR01028646.1:28510-44982 GCA_013400775.1 Chaetops frenatus
GAGCAATCATGTTTAAGCAGGAAAACAATGAATAAAAAACCCTTGCAAGTCCTTGTGCACCCCTAGCCTGGTGGCTGCTGGGGTGGTGTGAGAAGCAGGAAAGCCCTTGCTCAATGCAAGCCCTGCTAAACAATAACTAAAACATCCTTGTGTTATCAACACTGTTTTCACCACAAATACAAAACACAGCTACTGTGGAGAAAATTATCTCTATCCCCTCCAAAACCAGCACAAGAGAGCAAGCAGAGAAATTTCAGGTCTGAGGGAGTGCTCGTGCATCTCCTTAGGGTGCAGCTCACAGCAGCAGTCACGCTTCCACACTCCGACCCATGAGTCTGAAACTGTCTCTTGTGAAAGAGCTGCAGATGTGCTGGTTGAAAGAAGCAGGTGGTCAGGGCTGTTCCTCGGGCAGGGGTGGAGGGATAAAATAAAATAGGAAATCTAAGCACCCTGTAGGTGTTTACATCAGTCACTGGAGTACCTCATCCAGCCCCACGAAGCCTGCATTTTCACAACAGGGAGGAGCAGAGAGAAAAGCCCTTGCCCAGCAGTTGTGACCTTGGCTTTTAGGGCTGCAGGGGAAGGCCTTGGAACAAAGTAAAATGCCTCCCTGCAGACCCAGTTCCAGCTCTGGCTACTGAACTGGGGAAAGGTCCATTTTGGGGCTCACATTTTGGGGCTCTAATCCAGAAATGTGTGGGANCCCCACAAAGGGTTCAATCTGCCCCTTCAAAACTGGAGTCTGTGCCAACAGCTGTCTTGAACCTTGGCTGCTCCAGCATCTTGCATCCTTCCACAGGCCTGCCCCTCTCTCCTCTCAGCTGAAAATGCCACCTAAAGCAGCTCCTGAAAGCCAGAGACTATAGATGACTTTGAAAGGCGTAAACAACATATGCCACAGTCTGTCACTCAGGGATTATTAGGTTTATAGCTGTAACTCCTCTAATTACAAAATCACTGTGAAATACAAGGTTTAAGTGAATTTAAAACTAGGAAATCAGAAAACCCAGGCAGCCTTTTAATTTTTCTGCAGTTTCTTCATGATCCACTTGTAAGCAGTATCTGCTTTATATTCTGATGTTCACCTACACTGTTATAGAGGAGCTTTTATTGAGGGGAGGGTGAACAGTTCATTAAGGGTAAGTTTCAGGAAAATAATTGTGCCAGAAAATTGCAGAAAAGTCAAAGTTCAGGCAGTTTTATGTCCAGCTATTTGATATATAGAGTGAATACTAGACTGCTAGATCTTTTCATACAGTGTTATCATCACCAATGTGTCTTCCTCTATCTGTTTTACTCTTCACAGAGATGATGGTGAAGTCAGATTAAAGCAACAGAATTGAAGAGTCAATATGCTATATTTGAACCACGCATCTGATTATTATGGGGGAAAAAATTTAAAGCAGATAATTCTTACCTTTTTTTTACAAAAAAGTAGTCTTCAATTTCCAAGACATCTTGGGGTGCTCCTGCTGTGAGGTTAAGGGCAGCTTTTCTGCCAGACACATTCTCCTGAAACTTTTTGAGGCAAGCAAAATCTGACAAACATCAAAAATCAGAACACAACCTATCTTTCTTTTAGTCTTTGTTATTATAATATTCTTCAGCCACAGGGATATCAAAGACTTTGGTGGCAATGGATGCAATTTAGCTGCTCCCTAGAGATGGCTTTAGAGAATGCATGATCAATTTTATAAATGAGCAGCTGGCCTGCACAGCAAGGTGCACTCTGTGTTTCACCAAAATGAATAATGAATTGCATATATTCTGCATTAAGAAGATTGGCTTTCCTCTTAGAAACTGATATGACTAAGTCTGGTTTGTTTTGCTTGTTGAGAGATAAGCTAACGCCTGGCTGCTGCCGAGCGTAGCCAACTTTTCTGTGCGGTAGCCACGGCCGACACCACCAGAGAGAGCACCAGGCCAACACCACGAGACAGTGCTGGAAGGAGGCTCCCAGGCACGGGCCATGGTCTGGCACCCAGGTCAGCAGCTCCTGAATCTGCTCACACCCTGGGCATCCTTCACTGGAGACAGCCACCAATAAGCCTGAGGCTCCAGCCTTGGACATTATCTTTTGTTGGCCCAACAGATTGATAATCTTAGCTAAATGGCAAGTATTTATTTTTATATTGAATAAAAATATTTCACTGAAGAAGTAGAAAAACAATTTCCAATGCTACATCCATTTCTCTCAAAGTTAGTGATCTCTGTGATCCAGGACAAAAGTTTGCTCAGGCCCAAGGGCATTTTGTTGACTTTCTACTGGCCTTTAAGTCCATAATGTGATTTCTCAGGTCTCTCTGTGGAAATGATTTGTGACTCTCATATTCCCATTGAGAATAACCCATCCATTATATAGCCTCCAGCAAAAGCTACACCATGACAGCTTTTTGAGGTCAGATGGGCTACTGTAATGCTTCAAATGGGCAGGCATGACAGGCCTGCTGCTCCTCACAAAGCACAGAAAGCAGGCAGGAAGGAAAGCAACAGAATGTGGAAAGTAAGAAACAGAGCACCCAACATTCTTACAGGGGTACATTCATAATTAGATGCTTATTTTTTTCCTGACAAAACAGTCTCTGAATAAATCTGACTTCAGCTGCCCTACTCCAGCCCCTAGGAATTGCTGTCCTTTCAACACCAAGCCTTTCCTGAGATTCCTAGGTGTGCCTGATGAGATTTCACTGGCATTTACATTTTGATTTCTTATTACCAGACGTACTTGTAAGACAGCAAGGAGTGAACAAGGCTGTTGTCACTGCTAGGAGCTGTCGCCAAGACATCTGTGGGTTGGCTTTTTTTCCCGATCGTGTTGGTGTGTTTTGAGAGTGAGCGGTGGCAAGAGCGGTGCAGGCTGTGCAGAATATATTCAGCAACAAAATAAGCCAGGAGAAAAAGTACACCTGTGGGAGCACAGAGAAATAGTGCTAGGCTTCGTGTTCCATGTGTGCTGCAGGGATTCAGCACACCACACCAGGCCCTGTGACATCGCTGAGGGCCTGCTCTGTCCCTGCACTTTTCAATGACTTGAGAAAAACACCAATGATTCTCTCTGCACAGCTTTTAACACCCAGCTACCTTTTTGGAGGCCCCAAGCTTCTGAGGCTAGAGAGGCACAAAATTACATGCAGCCTCCAATGGTCCCGTTGTATCACTGCGCTCATGTGGTGAGTTGCCTCTTGTTACTACACAGGATACAATAAACTCAGTCAAGACTTTAAGCATCACATCTTTACATGAACCAAAGAAGACCATGCAGAGACCTTGGCATCTAAGTTCTATTTCCAAGACTGAGGCCATAGATGGAAACACTGTATGGGATAACACACCACTGTCTGGTCTCCCAGCATTGGAGCAACCATCCAGGAGTGTGAATAAGGCTCCTGGCTGTTGCCAAAAGCTGGCAAGGCTCTGCTGGTAAACAGAGCTTTATGCTACCAACAGCTGCAGTCCCAAGCAAGCACAGCAACTGTTTCAGTGGCAGCTCCCAAACTGGCAATGACTTCTGCTGCAACACTGCCCCCCAGCTGGCAGATCCATCCCAGATGGCCAGGCATGGATAGAAAGCCCTTTTTGCTCTGAGCATCCCTCCTCTTCCTCTTGCAGTTCTAGGTGTGAAGACAAGGAGCAGGGATCCAAACATGAGGTTTGGCAGCTGCTCCTCTCAGAGGGCGCCAGAGGTCAGTTCTGCACATCCGGGGCAATGCTTGGATCTTTTTTGCCTCATTGTACTGAGAGCAGCCAAGTAGCCCCTTCACTTCTGCATTCTGCTTCTTGAGCACTGTATTATGCCTTTCTTCTGTTCTCAGATCAGCTACCACTTTTTTAACATGAAGAATTCACAAAAAGAAGTACTTTCTTTCTGAATTTCTAAACGAGTTCATTATGTGACTACTAAGTAATTAGTCTTAAAATACATTTTTAAAGGGAGCTGTAGACAAGAACCAATCTGTTGCTAAACCTTGAAAATATTTCTTCATGTGGGAAGCTTGCTTTGCCTCAAAAATACTACCACTAGGGACGAGCCTGTTCTTTCTGTGTTTTCTGCTGATCCTCTGGAGAAATGCTCCGTAAACTAGGACTGAGGAGGGCATTATGGTACTTCAGGAGCACTGACACTCCACATGCAGCAAGCAGACTTATCTGCACCCTCCCTTTTGACAGCAAGGTTGTTTTCCCAAGGGAGGCCAATTTGCCTGTCAGAAAACACATTTCCAAGTCTTCTTCTTTTCTGTTGCTTTTGAGAATAAACAGCACGCTGCAGCATGCCAAGTAGAAAGATGACAGGAGGCTGACACATCGTGTGCTGTTTGGATCAGGTCATGTCACAGAGACTCGGCTGTGGCAGGACTGCCCAAGGGAATGGCTCTCCAGAAAAACCAGGACTTCACCAGCTGGAGAGAGATCAAGTCCTCAGAAGAAAGGACAGAAATATTCAATGCAGAGACAAACTAGACCTTCTGATCAATATGTTTTCCTGCATGGTTCTTACTCCTCCCTTTCACAAGCATTCTGGATAGGTGGCACTAGTCTTTAATTCTTATTTAGGGGGGAAACCAGGGAAAGTTAATTAGAAGCATTATGCAGAACCTGAAAAGGAACACCACCTTCTCAGTAAAATCTTAAAAAGCTGCTCTTTCATCATTCCCTCTGGCAGCAGTTGATGTCATGAACAAAGGACTTTGTAGTCACCAGATTCTTCTCTGATTATGTAAATGTTATTATTCATACAAAAGAAGAAAATCCAAAAAAAAACCCCACCAAAACCACAAAAAAAACCATAAAAAACAAGCCTAAAAAGATATTAATTTTTCAGATATTTGAGCTATTTAGGGCTTTTGGTTGTTTTGAGCAAGAACCCTTTCTATACCTATGGCTGTTTATTTGCCCACCTATGCCAATTCTGAGGAGCAAAAAGAGCCACCAACTTTCTAAGGTTCAGATAGTTTTAAAATACAATCTTCCTTTCATAAGTAGATGAAGCAGGCTATAGCCAGGCAGCTTGGCCACAAATACAGCTGTAAAGAAAAGGGTAAGTAACTTACAGTGCATGGGCAAGCTGAGGGCCACACAGGAGCATAGGACTGTGAGCCACGGGGCAAGAGCTGTTCCTCAAACCCAGTTTTCACCTGCTCAGCTGGTCTGTGTTGTAGGGAGGGCAGGGCAGAGGGGTGGAAAACCCACCTGTGGCACGTTGCCTTCCAAGGCAGAAGATCCATTTTGCACCAATTGCATTAAGAAGCTTATCATTAAGCACCTAATCAAACTTCCTCATTATCCTGCCTGCACATGCAGGGTGAGCTGTACTCTACTATATTTGATATCCACCAGCGTCTGAGGATTTCAGTGGCTCTGTAGGAAATGTTTGTGGTAAAAGCTAGAGGAAAATGTTACAGCAATGTGAAAAAGCATGAGTATTGCAATAAGGATCTGCATACCACCTCTTCAAGACAGCATCTTGTTGCTTGTGTTAATATTTAGGTCTTTTCCTCAGAGGTCCACCTGTATCCACCACCAAATCTTTTCCTCCTCAATCAGAAGGAGTTCGGTGCTGCAAGTTCTAGTTAATCTTTTGCAAGGGTTTCTGGTAGGGTATTGGGCATATGCTTTGTTGTTGTTTTTGGTTTCTACTTTTTTTTTTTTAAAGAAGGTAGTCACTGACTTACATGATTGTGAGAGGAAATAGAGCAGCAAAATGAAAGTGAACCCCTGTATTGAGTTGTAGCCTTTACTAATAGGGGTTTTTTTACCTAATAAAAATGAAATGTTTTTCAGTAAGAAATGGGACCAACTCTCACATAAGTCAGAAAGTATTACTTATGCATTAGCAGAGATTATTCAACAATTCAGTGCAATCCTCACAGCCGGTCTTCTAACAGAGGGCGGATAAAGGCAGTGTAGTTTTTGCTAGATGAAAAACACATCAGCAGAGCTCTTGTTAGAGCCAGAATCACAAAAGACACACTTGACAAATCTGCATCCTAACTGTGCTGCCCAAGGAATTTACAGCGGGTTTCTGTGCAAACATTATTCAATCAGGCATTTTTCTTCTGTGGTCATCCTGTAGGCAAGCACAGCCAGGGGGAGAGGATGCCAGGGGTGTTACAGCTGTTACCTCTCCTTCCCTTCCCTTCCCATAACTATTACTTTGCCCTTGCCACTGCAAACACATTGAATTTCCTTGCTATTGATTACAGAGTAGGTGATGTATCAAAGGCATTTATTTCATTGCTGGGCGCGAGCCCTGTCACTGCTGCAGCAGACAAGGAAGGCAATTAAGTTTCCTGAGGGTAGGTGGGGGTCGGGTTACAGAGCACAGGCCCCCGAAGATCCCCCCTGCTCAAAGCCTACAACAGAACAAGTCTGGAAGCACCCATACAACATTGCAGCGATGTTGCATCTGCTTCCATAAATCCTCCCCATCTCAGCCGACTCCTTGCTTGCGACAGAGTCAAAAAAAAATACATGAAAGTTCAGTAGAAAAGATTGCTCAAACCTCAAAACGCAACAATTTCTGTCTGTTTTTCTTTTCCAAAACACAGGCACTGTTTCTGACAGAATGAGATTTCACTTCAATCTCTCCATTTGTTTATTTTATATGCATTTTTATCCTGAAACTCCTAGTTTGGTCTCTGCTACAGTGCTTGAGACATGTGACAGCTGATTATTTCTGTTTGAGAGAAATCCATTCACACAATGCACAGCTGTCATCTTACTACATATCCATGCATAATCTTAAAAAGAGGCATAGTGCAAATTATTATTAGAGGTGAACAGGAGTGGACAGAGCTTCTCTAATACCCTACTGTCCAAATGCTGGCATTTTTAGTCAAGCTCAGATGACAGGACTATGCTTCAATGATACTGAGCAGGGATGGGAAAAAGAGAATGCAACAATATAGACTGAGGAAAATAAAAAACTGCTGTCTTCCATGTAAATTTGTAGAATTTGCCCTAATTAAACCAGGCATGAACAGAGCTATTAGTGTTGCTGTCCAGCCAGATGGTGATGCCACTGGGCAAGCGGCACACACCAAATCGAGGCAGAGTTGTCCTGGGAAGGGGTCTCAGCCTTCCACCATTCAGGCCCCTCTCCGGGAGCTGCCCAGGGCCTGTGGAGGAGAGGTCAGCCCTTAGGGCAAGTGGGTGCAGTGGGCAGCCAGGTCTGGCCATCAGGGCCGCCCTGGCTCAGAGCAGTGAGGTGGCAGCTGCTCTCCAGACGGTCCCCTGGCTTCGTGCATCGCCCTTCACTGCACACCCCTCACTCACGTGTAAAACCGTGGGCACGGGGTCTGCAGAAATCCAGCGTCAGCCACAGTAAAATGGCACTGCAGGTTTTACTGGAAGTGTCCTAGATGGCCTGCCTTTTTCTAATCTCTTGTTCCTGAAGATCAAAGTTAAGAACTTCGTTTTTCTTTCTCAGTAAGCTTTGCTTCAGAGACACATTACGAAAGAGTCAGGGCGAAGGGAGAGAAGGTGTGATTCTGCTGTCACCACTGTGACACCATTAAACCCACATGGAGTAGTTCAAATATGGACTAGTTCCCCCTCTGAAAATAGCATTCATTCTCTGGTCCTGCAAGCTAAAGACACAACTCTTCCACAAAAGATGCTGTTAAGGTTTGATTGCTTCTGAATTTAGGGGATTTTGTATCACCTTCAAATGTGGTAGCATCCAAGAATTAAGGAGGTTTTGGGTGGGCCCTCCAGTGGTGCTGTCACCAAGCTGGCTCAGGGGAAAGCAGTTCCCTCAGCAGGGATCCCAGCCAGGCTGTCTCAGTCAGTCTCTCTCACTGCTGCCAGTGCTGATGAAGCTGCTGAGGTCAGGAGGGTGATCGGAAATTTACACCACAAATCTGCTTTGTGTCAGGCAGAGCATTCACACACAGCGTGTCTGGTAACTGTGTGGTCTTCCACCTCCAGGTTCCTCTGACTGTGCCTTGCTGTAACTGGAATTGGGCTGGCTTATGATGGAAAGTTATTTCAAGGCTTCTGTAGCCTTCAGACTCAGCTTTCAGATTGGAAAGAACATTACCGGTTTCTCTTAGATCCCAGTCAGACAATGGCTCTGATTTGTCAAGGACCTTTCAAGGTTGTTGATTTCTCATGACCCTTGTAACTCCCTACAGGAGACAGGATCTCTTGCACCTACCAATTACCACAAAGCATTTTCCTTGCAAATAGGAACCCCCTTCCTTCCCACATCCATGTGCACTTAGACAAGTTCCCAAAAGACACAGAAGTTTCAAATATTTTTTTTAAACGGATATGTAAACTATCAGAAAGAATCAATTTTCACAACTGTTCCTTGTTTCAGCACCATTTAAAAGCTCTCAGATGCCCCATAACCAAATTGAAAAATCAAATCTACTCTTCTGACACTACAGAGAATCTACTGAAAAAACTGTGTTAAAATACAAAATAGCACCCAAACCACATTAAGTATGTTCTCTCTTTCCTCCCTCCTCTGATGCTTCTGCTACCATGTAAGATATTAAAATTCTTTTTGAGTATTTATTCACGTACTTCTTATAGTGTTTAGTCATTCATTATGAAAATTGTCATGTCCTTATGTTCATGGTTTCCTGCCCTGCACAATTAGGACACATCCATCAACAACATCGTAAAACATACACCTGCACTACAATCAAGTCCAATATAAACTGCAACAACCCCTCCAACAAAATATTGTGTGCACAGTTTGGAAATTTTAAAAGGACATGTAAGTCTCAAAACCTCTGCACTGGAAGAGAAAAGAAGAAAAAAAATTCTGACTTTCAGCACCCACATACATGAAACATCAGTTTGAGTCATAAACTGCTCAAGATCGGTCTTACAAAATAAATGCTCTTAAATATCCCACTATTCATCTTGGAAACTTGTTTTTGAACCTTCTGTGCAGATTAGAAGGGGACTTCTACCTATTTCCTGATTCACCCTCTCATTTTTTGTGCTGGTATTGTCTATCATGTCATAAAATTTCTTTCCTCCAGCCCTGGCCAGTTTCCCTTCAGGGTTTGATCCAGCATCATTAAACCCCCAATCAAGAACAGCAAAGAACAGTAGTTAAACAGTAGGTCAAAGTATTTTAGCAGTAGTTGAAGCTCCTACATAGGTGACACATTTCTACAGTATACACATTGTGCAGGCTGTGGGAATAAATGGCTTGGGGTATCTTGAACATCTGCTCCCTGAAAGCTGTGACAAGTCTGTGGAGCTGCAGTGATGGACAGGAGAGAGAGCAGGCCCTTCTCTGCTGTGTTTCACAGGGAGCCTGAGGTGTCTTCTCCTGAGAGCCCAGCTGAGCATCCAGCCACTCCCCCTTCTGCAGGTTAAATAGACACAGAGAAGCAAGTTGCTGAGTCAGCACTCCTGCTTAATTCTTTTGTGTTTCATCAACTGACCTTTTTCCTTTTACATTATATGTTGGGGCTTTTTTCTGCAGAAAGTACTATTTTATGTTACTGCAGACACCTCATGTAACAACAGATTAAAACAGATCTACACACTACAGGCCTTTTCAGACACTTTGAAATGGAGTTTTTGAAGGTTTAGGGCAAGACCCCTGTTGCTTTCCAGGGGCAAATAATGTCCAGTGAAAAGACTGAAGCAAAATGAGAGTAAAAGTGGGGTTTTCTGCCGTGTTTCTCCCTTACCAACCAGTCTTCTTCCTCCTCACGACACAAAACTTAGAGCAAAATGGAATGGTTTTTTAGGATTCTGCATGACTACAACTCGCAGACTTGGTAACACCTCCTGTCCAGTTTTTGAAAGAACATCTGAGTTTTGAAAGAAAAAAATGATGAAACATGCAAAAGCCTCAAGGTTTGCTATCATTGCATGCCACCTTTCCCAGCTACACCTAAAGGTCATCGTGCAACACTGCCTGTAAGGCAACACCTACAGACCTGTCTGGCTAACAAATGTGGAGCTCTGTGGTTCTACCTGGACTTTTGCTGTAGCATGCAAGAGGCAATACAACAGCCAAAACAAGCAAGAGGGGAAGAAGAGAGGGGAAGGAATGTGGAAATTCTAGTTTCTTGCATTGTAAAATAGAAATTGTCTGGAGTGTATTAAATGACTGTATTCACCCAACCTTTGTTCAGTCTATGGCCATAACTGACAAGCAATTTAGAAAAAGAAATAAAAGGAAAAAGGGTTTTGCATAAAATACCACCCTTCAAAGGGTGCAAAGCATCATCAGTTAATGCTGATGAATCTGAAAGGTCAATGTGTGAACCAGGAGAAGCACATGTATTCTAGAAAAGCATGCTGTCAGCTACCTCAAAAGTCAAAGCAGCAACGGTTTTGCCCTATGCAAATCATATAATCCCAATCCCTGCCTGTGTTAGTTTCATTCCCTGTAGAAACTCACTCTAAACCAAGGCAATAATTAGATTCACACCTTTTAATTGCTTTTTTTCTCTTTGGGTAAAAAAGGTCAGAATTTCTGCATTTCTGTTGGGAGGGAAAGGAAAGCAGAAACCAAATAAAAGCCCACTCTAAGAGATCTGTCACTCTTCTCTCCAATTCAAGACACATTCCGGCTCTTATTACCTTTCCTGGGCACACTGAAGGAAGTGTTACTGTATGACTTGGGAATTGCAGAAGACAGATCCCCATGTCAGCCACCCTATGGCCACACAGCAACAGGGAGAGGAGCTAGCACAGCTGTGGATTTGCTCACCACTCCTGGGAAGAGGAGAATGCTGCCTGTGCAGAAGCAGGCAAAGAATGCAAACCAATGTACAACTCCCTCTCTACAGTCCCAAATCCTCTTGCCTCCTTTCTCAGGGAAGAGTAGTGAACCTCATAATAGAGACTAAGCCTTATCAAGCAGAAAGCAAGGGGGAAACCAAAGACAGAGCAAATAAACCGTGGAGGGCAAAAATAGAAGGAAAGTTCAAAGAGCGAGGGGAAAAAACAAAGGAGGAGGAAACAACCAGCCAAATTCAGGTGGGGAAAGAGGGATAAAAACTTCACTGTAGTCACTGTTATGCAGGTATATTGCAGGCAAAATTTGCAGTCCAGCCACTGCAGTGGGGCAAAGCTAGTTAACACTGAACTGAGCGTCCCCACTGAAATTCAAATGCACCCAGTTCTTGACACAGCAGCCCAAAGCCTCCAGGAGCTGTGGAATTAAACACCTTTATAGCTAACAGATTTCCAGGAAATACTGTGAGACACTTTTAGGCAGTGAGGGAGCAAAGAACATTTCAAACCCATAAATCTTTGAGAAAGGTTTGAGTAACCAAGGACAAGGACTAGCAAACCCTGCACAATGGTAGATGAAGTTCAAAAGGAGAAAAACAAACGAAAGCAAAACACACTTGAACTGCTAAAGTTCACTTTTTACTGTGAAGTAAGGTGGCTCTTAGACGTTCTGCACCCCTGGTAAATAGCAGTGATGCACATAAAAGTAGGATTGCCCTGGTTATAGAAAAGACACTGAAGTTGTGTGCTCTTAACACTCTTTTTACATTAATTTCTCCCACACCAGTGTTGTGTTTGGGACTCTCAACATTTTGTTTGCTCCAGCACTGCTCATGTTGTCACTGAGAAGGCTCCAGCTACAACCAAACAATGTCCAGAATAGTGGGGCATTAGCACTGGGTGTTGAAATAGGAAGAAAAAAATATTCCACACATTAAAAAAAAAAAANAAAAAAAAAAAAAAAAAAAACTGCATACATTAGAATTTATCTAATTCCTAGCATAAGTAGGCTGAAATAAATTTTGTGCCAACTTGGTTAGTTCTTTGGGATGATCCTTGCAAGAACATGAGACAGTAATTCTAGGAAGCAAAGGCTAGAAATCAATGTTACTGTAAATACAGTCTAACTGACATACTGAAGGTCTGTTTTATTTGAAGAAGGAACAGAGCAGTTGATTTTTTTCTCTCCATATTTGAACCAAGAAAAAATATCCCCTGCTATTTTTTAATCATTCCCAATTTTTTTCCAGAGCCCACTACATGTTCTGGAGCATACTTCACCTCTCCCAGCTCCTGCAGCATCCTTAGGGCAGCTCTGTCACCCCAGAACCTTTTGGTTCTCACGTCCTTTCTTTTGAAAATAATCAATAATATTTTGTGCATCAAGCTGTTTCCATTCTGGCTGACAAAGACATTGCCATCCATCAGTGTTCTCTTTCCTGCCCATGCCTTTTCACATTTCCACCTTCCACCAGAGGCAAAACAGATTGCACTGTAGTATACACAGACTATCTCTTAAGTAAAATGCTGCTTGCTTGAAAACCAAACCAAACAACCAGAGGTGCAATCCTTGGTAACCAACACAGTGTTCCAAAAACAACCTTCATCCCTTCCTGAAATCCAGAGCATCCCTCACTCTGCTGTAAACTGCAGACAAAGGTACCAATTCTTCCTCAGAAATACACAGGAGCCCCCCTGGAAAAACATGTCCTCCAAGCTGCAGCACAAGTTCTGAGTAAAACTGAATTTCTCTGCCTGTTATTTCCCATATAAGAAGCAGCATCCTAACTACACTTAACAGCTGGCTTAAATTTTTGCTCTGCTGCAAAATGAGCAATCCTATGGAGGATTAAGGAACATTAAGATTTAAAAGTGCAAAATAAGAAGGAAGATCAAAAAGCATAATATACCACCAGCTCACTTGGAAGAAGAACTTCCTCTTTTGGATGTGGAAAAGGACTAAACTGAGAGGAGACATGGGCACTTAGGGGGCTGGAAAGGTAAATTGCAGGCCCAGAAGCACAGGCTCTTAGCTTTATTCAATAATAAATATTATCTGTGTATCATACAGCAATACTACCTTTTAAATGTCCATAGTACCTCTCTGAAGTAGAGATGTACCTTGCAAGGACATGTAGCACTGTCTGTTTCTATGAAGTTTTGCTGTCCTTTGCTCTCGCCACATCAGCATTGCTACTGTTACAGCAGGACAAAAGTATTAGAGAAGGGCAGCATGTTCTATTCATTCTAGAGGTCAATATCCTGTTTTAAAAGTTGTAGTTGCATTTTTAGGAGATATGGCTAAGATAGGAGTATATAAGCAACTCTTTTTCTGAGGGCAAGGCTGAGTTGGTGAATAGACATGCTCTTCTGCATTGTCTCTTTATACCATTCTGTGGTCCAGATATATGACAAATGTGCTGCACAGAGTGTTTAAAGAAAAATAATGCACAGTTTTTCCTCCCCCTCCAGAAGCAGTGCTGGTTTCTCTGACTGTGATGGATGTCCTCTGCTTTTGTTTTCCATTGATCCTAGATTGTAAAGGAATAGTAAAATAGCCTCTTTCCTGCATTTGCATCATCCAACAACAGGTCTGAAGTTACTAGTCTGCATAAGTCTGAAGTATTAGGATTTTTTAGTATAAGTCTGAAGAATTAGGATTTCAAGCACTATTTGTTGCCTAGGGTTTGCTACATCAGTTTAAGAATTCATTGCATAAAATAACTCAGCAGCTCATTTTCTTTTGCCTCTTAAAAATTGCTTTTATCAGCTTGTCCTCAAATGAAGGCTAGTCTGTCATTAGTCAGAGCAAACAGGAGATCTGTTGGAGATCACTGCACAGGGAGGCTGTACAGAAAGATTTCTGTGCTAAATGACACCCCCAGGGAGCCTGCAATAACTAACAGCACCACAGCTTCCTGGGTGTAGTTTAACTTCCATCAATGAACTTTTTGATAAAATTTTGATGCTGATTGAAATGCTGGGGAAAATAAAATATTCCACCATATGAACGTATTAGCACTGTTTTTTTATGGAAAACAACCTCTGTATGAATATTCCAGGACTTAAAACTATGCAGTGTGTTTGCCAGTCAGTAGATGAAAAGAAAAGCTTCTTACAGCATTGTGGGCTGCACAAAGTAAAGGACAATTATATTTGTCACCAAGGCCTAAGTCTAGGTCAGCTTTGGTGAAAGGTTTGGTTCATTTTGGTTTTGGTTTTGGTTTTGGTTTTGGGTGGAGAAGTGGAAATCAGACAAAGATTGCAGGATTGTTCATGGCCATTGTAGAGTTCCATCGTTCTTTTCACATGTGCAAATACCACCTTCTGCTTCCATTCCTCACATAAAACCTAAGAATTAAGAAAACCCACAGATTTCCTTGTTCAGTACCAGCACCAATCTCATCATGACTACCCAAAAGATAAAGGGATGTTGTCACTGTGACAGATGGCTCATACATTGTTCAAGGCAAGGGTACTACAGGGCTTAGACAAGAGAATCCGTACCCTCCAAAAGACCTCGAAGCCACCTTCCAAAACTAGTGAAAGACAAATTTACTATTTTACTTCTGATAACATAAGCCCTTCTTCCTGAAACCAGTATATTGTTCTTAGGCTGAAGGACAGAATTAGAAACAAATTCAGATATGTAACTCCTACACATTCATCTCAAAGCTGTTTCTAATAAGTTGCCAACATCTCAGTGAAAACTATCATCTATAGCCACCATTTAGTTTAGAAGTTATATGATGTCTCATTAACTGACTCTGGCTACTTTTTCCAAAGCAATAATCAATAACTTGTGTTTCAAGTCACAAGTCTGGTACCCTGAGACATGCAGACACGCTTCAGTGACTCAGCTTGACCTGTGAGAAACAATATGCTTAGTTAGCTGTAGGTCACATATTCCCCACTCTTGATGAAATGTGAACTAGCAAGCACAATGAGGTACAGCTTTAGCACTCACTGCCATGCCCTCCAGGGTCATTTACAGCACTGTGATTTTATACAAGAACTTTAGTGGAACAAGGCACACAGAGGTTGATCAGTCACACACAAGTTTTGAAAACAAGACACATTACATTACCTCTCAATATTTCAACGATTGCACTGTTCTGAACTTAAAAGTCCTTGGATAGTGTGTTTCTGGGCCTGAAATCTTATTCTGTGCTACCTACGACTGACATGAATAGAAAGCTTTAGAGAGGATGCGGTGTCCTATGTTAACAGTGTAAAAGCCAGCATTATGCCTTACAAAATTTCATTACCTGGTCAAGAGATCCAAACTACCCTTTAAGTGGTATCACTGGATTTTTGCTTCTTTAAAAAAATTTAAAAGTAGGTGAAAAAAAAAAAGCTACAAAGCAGTCCAAAAACACTTGAACAAGAGCATGTGTAGTTTGGAAAAGAAAATACAGAAAAAAAAATCACGCAATCATAAAATATGCTGAGCTGGAAGGGACCCACAAAGATCATCGAATCCAACCTCTGGCCCTGCACAGCACCATCCCCAAGAGTCTCATCATGTGCCTGAGGGCATTGTCCAAACACTTCTTGAACTCTGTCAGGCTTTGTACTGTGATCACTGTCCTGGGGAATCTCTTCCACGGCCCCACCACCTCTGGGTGAAGATACAGCTTAAAGTTCCCCTGACCAGTTTCATGCCATTCCCTTGAGTCCTTGTAGTAAACCACTTGGACCTGATGGCTAAACTTTCCTTTAAACAAAATGATTTTGAAACTGTCATTAAGAAATAGATCCTGAGGAGCAGCAGTGCTTTCATGTGTGTCTCTTTCCTACACCATGGGCCAGCTCTGTGCAGCCTCAAAACTCGGGAAGTTTACTCAGGAACTTTGTTCAGAAGCTTTGTCCAGGCACACCTGGACACACAGACACCGACCGTCCCTTCGATGCCAGCAGACTTCCAGAACCTTCCAAGAAGATGCATGCCCAGAACTGCTTCCAGAGGATGTACTGGGGTGTTCACTGGAAAAAGCAGAGTTATAAAAACCCGAATTTTTGATTTGTGCATTGATCCCCAGCCCAAAAGGACCTGGACTGTGTGTCATGACCTCAGACAACAATCACCCACACGTTGCTGGTGCCACAGGTGGAGATATCCCTCTATCTCTTCTTCTGGCTCTCTTTACCTACTTTTCCCTTTACAGTTTCCTCTCTTGGGGTGACCATACATGCCAGGATAGCTCTACACTCCTTTTTCAATCCATTACTTTTTTTTTCACCCGGCTACGGTTTCAAAGCAGTTGCTATAATTGTTATAACAAAATTTGCACTTTGGTTATTTAGCATCATTTAGCTTTAATCCATCCCAGGGGATCCTTTANCAACTGAAACTTCTATGGATTCCCAAGAATGTTCAAAAATCATTGAGAGAGGCTCATGATGACATCAGCAGCTCTTTGAGTATTCTCCGATGAATCCCATATTACCCCATAGATTTGTAGGATCCAGCTGGAGCTACAGAACCTGCACAGGCTCAGGGTCAGCTGGGAGTTCATCACTCTCACAGCCATGGTCCTCCAGCTCAGGGCACTGGGACCCCCTCAGCCCACCAGCAGTGCTGAAGACAGAGGCTAGGAAAGCATTAAACACCTCTGCCTGGGCTCTGTCACTCTTTGGGAGGTGACTACCCTTAACCTGAAATGGGCAATGTTACCTTGGCATTGTCTTTTTCTCTTGAGCTACTTTAAAAAAAGCTCTTTTGATTGTCCTCCACAGTTCTGGCAGCTCCAACT
>VZTR01028662.1:0-18077 GCA_013400775.1 Chaetops frenatus
GCTCCCCTTGCCCCGCCCCCAGCCGGCATAAGTTCCACGCGAGACGGCCCAGCCCGGCCCGGTGCCGCGGGGTGGTTCCGGGACGAACCGGGAGGGACACCATCACCCCACGACTGCCCGCGGGGCCGGCTGCCAGCCCGAGCAGCCCGTGGGCAGCGGCCGGGGGTCCCCAGGTAGCACCCAGAGGGTTCGGCCCGGCCCTTACCAGGGATTTATCCGACGTCCCCCGGATACTCCCATCGTGAGGTGGCGATGCCCCGTGGGTGGGAGAGTCACGGATGGGACTGTGGGTGCGCAAAGGCTGGTGGGGACAGGGGGCAGTGACCCCAGCGGGCCGCTCCCGGCACCACCACCGAGCCCACAGAAGGGCAGAGCCGGGAGCTTCCCATGGGTGGGAGCCCAGAGCCCCCCATCCCACTCACCCCCACACCTGGGGCCTCCAGAGGGATGGGGCTTCTCCTCCCTGGATGGATGGACACCCCAAAACAGGGTGAAATCCCCAGAGGGCGAGGATCCCACCGGTCCCAAAAAGTGGGGCTCAGCCCCCCCCAACTCTCCGTAACCCCTGGGCTGCAGCACTGAAACCCCCTCAAATTTCCCCAGGAGCGCCGGGGTGCCGCTGCCCGCTGTGACCCCGCAGGGCAGCCAGGGTGCCCCCGGCCCCGGCCTCGCGCCTGGGTGCGCGTTCGGCTTTTCCTGTTTCAGGTCGGGCCGCGAAGCTGATGAGGAAACGAGGCGGCGTCACACGCGCCCTCCTGACACTGCGCCCCGCGAATGTGACCGGCGCCGTGAGGAACCGGCACGGCGGCCGGGCCGAGCGAGGGGCTGAGGGCAGCAGCTCGGCCCCCCGGGAACCATGTTCTCCCGGAAGAAGCGGGAGCTGATAAAAACCCCCTCCATCTCCAAGAAGAGCCGGGCGGGGAGCCCCGTCCCACCGGTGAGTGTTCCCCCCCCCGCCCCCCGTAGCCCTGGCACGGTGGGGGTTGTAGGGGCAACAGCACCCACGGAACTGCTGGGAAAAGCCACGGGGTGGCAATGGGGACCTGGATACGTCCAGGAGGTCTGTGAAGAGGAGGGAAACGAGAAAGAAGCCTACTCACGGGGCTGGGGTGAGGGGAATTTTGCCGCGGGTGAAGGGGACGGAGCAACCGCCGAGGGAGGCGGGAGGGAAGGAAGGGACAGGGAGGAAATGGGGGGGCTGTGGCCGAGGCTTTGGAGGGGGCAGAGAGGATTCTCAAACCTCCCTGGGGACCGGGATGGGAGCGGGGCGACGGCAGGCTCGGCCAGCCCCAGTGCCTCGGCTCTGCCAGATATTTATTTATTGACGTGTGGACCCTCCCGGGGCCGGAGGGGCCAGGAGGAAACGCTACCGGCCGGGGCTCCCCGGCGCACCCCGCACTGCCCGCCCCGCGCCTGCGCCCCAGTCCCGGTGCGTGGGGCGAGACCGGGCTGGCACGATGCGGTCGACGGCGACCCGGAGCCCACCTACGGCTCCTTAGCCGGGGACACCCGTCCCCATCCCCGTCCCGACTCCCCGGGAGAGGGGCCTATGGGTGGCGGCCAGCGGGATGCTCGGCCGGGCTGCGGGCAAGAAAAGCTACAGCCCCTCGGCGGCGGAGGGCAGAGCCCACCCGCCCCAGCGCTCCCTGGACTCGCTGCCCCGCACGCCCGCCGTGAGGCTGACGGTACGGCCGGGGGCACCCCGGGGCGCCGGAGGGAGGGACGGGGGGCGCCGGGGCCGCTGCACCCCGGGAGGACCGAGACAGAGCTGGGGTGGCCCCAGGAATTTTTGGGGTGCGGACCTTTGTGCCCCTTTGCAGCCCCCTGGTGGTCTGGCTCCCCGTGGGGCTGGGCTCCCCCGTTCGCCCGCGGAAGCCTCGTGCTCTCGGTGATCTGTGTCTGCCCTGTCGGTGCCAAAAACACTTCCGGCAGCGCCCGGCCAGGGATGCTCGGACCCCGCGCGTTCGTGGCACACCGGGTGCCGAGGGTCACTGGTGGGAGCTGTTGGGGGAACTGAGGGGCTGCAGGGTCCCCTCCCGATGCCCAAGGACTCTCGCTGGGTGTGTGGCCCTCAAGCCATGCACAGCCCTGGACAGTGCCGGTACCAGCCCCTCCCTCAGTGCAATTTTACCCCTAGAAATTTGGGGCTTTCTCCATCTGTAAAATACCTGCAAAGCCCCCAACAATAGCCTGGGAGGTGCCCCTGTCCCTGCCTCCTCCCCCAGCATGGGTGCAGCTGAAAAAGAGGAAGAGATGTGCAGGCCGGATCCTGATGCCATCTGTCTGTGCTGGGGTCCTCAGCCCCCTGGGATGGGCAGCTCCATCATGGTGGGTGCTGGGATGGACAAGCAGTGTCACCCACACAGTCACTGTGTGTCCCTCATGACAAACACGGACACAGAAGGGCTTGTAGGGAATGGGTAGGGGCTGCCAGGCAAGTGCCCAGACCCTGCCCACTCTGCCTTCACCCTTGTAGGGTCCCAAGACAGTACCTGAAGGGGATCCTTACCTGGGGAAACTGAGGCACGACACAGCTGCAGGGTCTGCCAATCAGCCCTCCCAGGCAACAACCTGTTCCCCAGGCTGATGGTGGCTGATGGATGGGAGGCGGGAGGATGGGGGTCTCAGGGTGCTTCCCTCTCCAGGGTCCCCACCACACTGGCTGTACCCTCACACTCCTCCTTGCTCCCCAGGACCTCTCCCGCAAGGATTGCCTGGAGGCCCCGGGCTGCAGCGTTGGGGAGCTGCCCGCAGCCAGCGCCAAGCTCAGCAGCAGCCCCAGCGCCGTGGGCACCCTGAAGCGCCCCACCAGCCTGAGCCGCCATGCCAGCGCCGCCGGCTTCTCCCTGCCCGCCGCCCCCCGTGCCGTGCCCAAGGGCCACAAGACCCCCACGTCCTACAGCCCCATGGAGGGCGGGGAGGGTCCCTTCATCGACCCCGAGGACATCTCCCAGCTGCTGGCCGATGTCGCCCGCTTCGCCGATGCCCTGGAGAAGCTGCGGGATATGGTGCTGCGCGATGGTGAGTGCCAAACACCCGCATCACAGCACCTCGGGACAGACCCACCCGTGGGTGGGTGGGTGTCTCTGCCTGGCCTAGAGGGCACCAGGACCCCTCCCCGGGGAGCCCGTGCAGCCGCAGCCAGAGGTGGTGGTGGTGGGTGAGCGGTGGGTGGCTGCGGGAGCTCGGAGCCAGGATAACGCGGCTTCCTGCCGCGAGCTATTTTCATCCGCCCGTTTTCCTGTTTACAGCGCGGCGGTGCCAGCCGCCCGCCAGGGCCCCCCGAAGCCCGCGGGGTGCCGTGCCCCAGCCCACCAGGGCGGCCAGCAGGATGGGGCTGGGTGGTCTGCAGGCTGACGAGCAGCTCTCCTTGCCCGAGGGGACACAGGGGATGCATCGATCCCGTGGTCTTGGGGGGGATGTGACACCGTGTTGTCAGTCGTGCTTTTGCAGAAACCCTGAGCTGGGGGCTGGGATGGGGAGGGGGCTTTGCCTGGCCAGGCAGTGTGTGCTGATCCCCCATCCCAGCGCTTCCCTGAGAGAAGTTGCCCACTCCCTAACCAGGCTGTCAGTCCCCAGCCCCAGCCCTGCGCTGGGGGGGCCTGGCCAGACCCCTGGGCTGGCAAATGGAGCCCACAGAGGGGAGAGTCCTGGGGGAGACCTGTGGGATGCAGCAAGCCTGGCTGGACCAGGCACATCCCTCCCAGCGGGGAGCGTCCATCCGGCGGGAGGGAGGGAAGGAAATGGAGGAAATTCCCAAAGTGCTTTCAAGGGAAAAAGTTACTACGGGGGGAAAAAAATGCCTCAAAGGTCAGGCTGCCCCCTGGCCAACACCAGGCTGGGCAGGAGTCACACAGCCACGGCTGTGGGGAGATGCTGGACATGCAGGATGTGGCTGTGCCAGTGCTGGGAAGCCCCGAGGCCAGGGGGATTTGCTGCATGGTCTGGGAGATGGCAGGTCTGTGGCTGGGAGATAAACAGGGCAAGGACACGGGGCAGGGACACAGGGCAGGGATGCAGCATCTCAGCCCCTCTCTCTTGCAGACCCCCAGGAGCCCCAGCGGCCGCTGGCCCACGAGTGCCTGGGTGAAACCCTGCGCATCCTGCGCCAGGTCATCAGCAAATACCCACTGCTCAACACCCTGGAGACCCTGACGGCAGCTGGGACCCTCATCTCCAAAGTCAAGGGTGAGACAGCGGGGCTGGGAGCTCTGTCCTGCTCCCCTTCTGCCCCATGGTGGGATGGAGGGGAATTGGGGAGCCCATGGAGGGGCTGCTGGGAGTGGAGCTGCCCCATGGACCAGCGGAGGGGTTGGAAATATCGTCTGCCTCTTGCTGTGGTTCAGCTTTAAGGATGATGTGGTGTCAGAAATGACAGATCCTGCCTGGGGGTTTCCAGGCACAACCACAGGAAAAACACTGAAATAATCAGATCCTGCTTCTGGCAGCCTCTCATGTTTATGGAGCGGGGTCTGGGAGGTCGGATCCCAGCTGGGCACCACCTCCCACCGCTGTCACCCACGGGGAGGGGGCGGTTGCACCTACCACAGGTACAGCACAACCTTCTGAGTCACCCGCGGCTTCCTGGACACCCAACAGCAACCGCAGGGGACAGGATGGCAGGAGGGCTGCCATGAGGCTGGTCCCACACAGGGATGGGAGGGAGTGGGCTTGGAGCAGACCCCAGCCCCACCCCCAGGAGCTGACCTGGGGGTGTCCCCTGGGGTTGGAGCCTGCCAAGCGCTGTCAGCCCCGGTGGTGGTGGTGGTGGTTCCTCTTTTGGGCTGTGAGCAAGACCCCTCCTGGAAGAGTTCATCCTGCTTGGAGAGGGATCTGGAGGAGCCCTGAGGCAGGGCAGGCAGTGGAACAGGTCCAGCAGCACTTTTCCAGCAGCCCGGAGTAACAGGAATAAACAAAAACATGAGCCAAGGGATGCTGTCAGGGACGTCATCCTGGGAAGAAGGAGGGGGAAACTCCTGCACTGGAAAAATCCATCATCCATGGGGATGATCCTTCCCACTGCTCCCTTGATTGACCCCAGCCCCTTCCCCAGCCCCAAAGCCCCCCCCTGATACCGGCATGAGCTGGTAGGTCTTTCTGCTGAGACAGGGACAGCTGCTTGTGGCAACGGGGCTCCCACATTTCCTCATCTTCAGGTTTCCACTATGAATCCAACAATGAGGCAGACAAGCGGGAGTTCGAGAAGGCCGTGGAGACCATCGCCGTGTCCTTCAGCAGCACGTAAGGGAGCTTGGGCAGCCATCCCCTGCAGCCAGCCCGTGTCACTGTCCCTGTGCTGAGCCCAGCCCTGCTCCTCTCCCCACAGGGTGTCCGAGTTCCTCATGGGGGAGGTGGACAGCAGCACCATCCTCTCCATCCCACCCAGCGACCAGAACCAGGTGAGTGCTGCCCGGATACCTGGATGATCCCACCACGTGGGGCTCGGGATCACACAGGGCTCTGGTTGCTCCCCTCAGCTCTGGTGTGAGCCCAGAGCAGGGTGTTGCTCCAGTGACAGTCCTGTTAGCTCCTGGGCACAAAAAGGCTCCAGCAGCTCCAGCTTCCATCCATCTGCCAGCCCCTGCAGCTGCTCCCCATCCTCTTGGCTGACCAGTCCCTTTTCTTTCCCAATTCCCAAAGACTATGGAGAGCCTCTACGGGGGCATTCCTGGGCCTGGAGGAGATGGTGTGCCCTCGGGCATGGAGAGCTACGACACAGGTCAGCAGGATGGGTCTGGGTGTAGGGTTTGGGGTCTGTGCAGGAACCAGCACCTTCCCCATCATCGCTGCCCTCCTGAGCAGCACGTGGCTCCTCAGCTGGGAAAAGGCAGCAGAGCTGGTGGCAGCAGGGCTGGCAGGGAGCTGGTGGGGGGTTTGCACTGGAAGCTCAGGGAGTGTCCATCCCACCACAGCCCGTCCTCCGGCCGAGGAGGTGGATGTGATGCTGCAGCGCTGCGAGGGGGGCGTGGACGCTGCTCTCCAGTACGCCAAAACCATCTCCAAGTACATGAAGGACCTGATCGGATACCTGGAGAAAAGGACCACACTGGGTGAGTGCTGGGTCCCATCTGGAGCAGGGCTGAGCCGTGGGACAGGTGGAGGTCCCTCCTGGGCCAGGCTGGTGCTGTCAGGGCAGTGGGAACCTCACTCCTCAAGTTCCTGATTAATTTTTCAAAGAGGGATTGGGTTCCGCCGGGGAAATCCTGGTGTGTCGAGTGTTTTCCTCTTCCAACCTTTTCCTTCCAGAGATGGAGTTTGCCAAAGGGCTCCAGAAGATGGCAAACAGCTGCAAGCAAACCATCAGTCAGGAGGTAAGTCCCCAAGTCCCTGAAGCCCCCAGTGCCAGGCTGGATCAAGAGCCAGCAGCCCTGGAGAGCCCATTCCATGTGCCCCAGCTTGGGAGGACATGGGGGCAGCACTCCAGAGCTCTGCCTGGAGAAATTCAGAGTGGGGCTTTTACCCGCAGTCACCAGCCTCACCTTGCCTCTGGCTCTTCCTCCCTGAAGGGTGCACCTCCTTGGGCTCACACTGGGTGCTGGGGCTCAGGGAGATGTGTTTTCCCTCTCCCCAGACCAACATGCCTTTCCTGTCCATCTACCTGCTGGCCCTGGAGCAGGACATGGAGCACGGGACCTCAGTTCTGCAGGCAGCCAACACCCTGCAGCAACAAACCTTCCTCCAGGTGAGGGGACAAGAGGTCCTTCCTGGGGCTGGAGGTCCTGGTGTTGCAGAGGTGGCTCTTTGTTAGTCCAGAGGGAACCTGCATCCAGCACTTCCCAGGCTGTGGATTTTCATCCCTGGCACACGCCAGTGCCTGTGAGCTGCTCCAGGAGTGAGAGTGACCACCACAGGGCACTTCTCCTTGAAAAGTCTTGCCAAGGGCAGAGCAGGAGCGCTCAGCTCGGGGCATCACAGGGCTGTTCCTCCCTCCCTTCCCCACGCAGCCCTTGACAGTGAGACGCCTGGAACACGAGAAACGCAGGAAGGAGATCAAGGAGCAGTGGCACCGGGCACAGAGGAAACTGGTGAGTGACGGGGTTTGTGTTCCCAGTGCCAGCCTGGAGCAACCCGTGACACCTCCTCCTCTGAGGACACTGGGCACCCTGACCCCCTCTCCAGCAGTGTTGGGTGCCTCTGCTGTGCTGGGGGACCCTGGCAGGAGCTGGTGACCCCCTTGCTGGGCTCCATCCTCACCCTGGCTCTCCCTGGCAGCAAGAGGCCGAGGGGAACCTGCGCAAGGCCAAGCAGACGTACATGCAGCGCAGCGAGGAGCACGACAAGGCCAAGTACATGGCTGTGAAAGCAGAGGAGGAGCAGCAAAACACCACCAGCAGCATCACCACCAAAACCCTGGACAAGAAGAGGCGGCTGGAAGAGGAAGCCAAGAACAAGGTAGGAGTGTGACAGCTCTGGAGGCGCCTCCTCGCTCCTGCTGTCCCCTGAGCTGTGTGGAGTGAACTGAGCGACCCCCAGATCCCCAGGAATGCCCGGATAAACAGGGTCCAAGGGGCTGTTCATGTTCTCAGCGCTGAGCTGTTCCCATCCCTTGCTCTCCCAACTCCCAGGCAGAAGAGGCCATGGCCACGTATCGCACCTGTGTGGCCGATGCAAACACGCAGAAGCAGGAGCTGGAGGACACCAAGGTGAACTCCCTGCGGCAGATCCACGAAGTGATCAAACAGTCTGACCAGGTCATCAAGTCGGTGAGTGGGGCTGGCTTTAGGGGCAGGAGGGTGGCTGTGCCCTGCTCTGGAGGCCTCAGAGCTTCCTCCCAGCAGAGCTGGCTAAGCTGCCCCTATTCCAGAGGGCGTCGGGGTGGAAGTGGAGCTCCCCTCTCCGCTCTGGTGCTCCCGACTTCCCAGCTACCCTGGAGCTCCTCAGGTGCCAGCCCGCCGAGCTCGCACCTGTCCCTTTCCACGTCACTTTCAGGCCACCATCTCCTTCTACCAGCTGATGCACATGCAGACGGCGCCGCTGCCCGTGAACTTCCAGACGCTGTGTGAGAGCAGCAAGCTGTACGACCCGGGCCAGCAGTACGCCTCCCACGTCCGCCAGCTGCAGCGCGGCGACGAGCCCGACGTCCAGTACGACTTCGAGCCCTACGTGTCCCATAACGCCTGGTGAGGGAGGGGGAGGGTTCATTCCTAGATAATGAGCCCTTCCTTATCTCCTGGCACCCTGCAGGAGGCGGCAGGATGCTTTCCGCATTCCTGAAGCTCCCTGCTGGGAGCGCTGGGAATTGCCCTCAGCCTTCAATGGCTGAGACAGGCATTGAGTTTTTAAGGCACTGCGATTCCCCAGACTGGGATAAGGCTCCCAAGTGTCCTTCCTTCCCATCCACATCCCCTTTTCCCCTCCAGGTCTCCCTTTACCCGGGCACGGAAGGGCAGCTTCAATGCCAGCGAGTTCTCCACGAGTGCCGAGGGGGCCGGGGCTGGGGCCGGCTCCGAGGGAGCAGCAGCAGCCAAGGAGTCGCCGAGCGGGGCTGGAGTGGCCGAGCGGAGAGGTGAGCCTGGAGCCCCAAAATTCTTCATCCCGTGCCCCACGTCCCCACAAGGCAGGAGCAGAGTTGCAGCCCCGGGGTGCCGGGAGCTTTGCTGGCAGCAGCAGGACAGGCTGGGAGCATCCCGAACTGGATTTCCTGAAGGATGCTAAATCGGATCTGTGGCATTTTGCTCCCTAACAAACCATAGCCCAGCTTCCCATCTCCCCTTTCCTTGCTGGGTGTCACTGGAGGCACCAAACCCCACCAGCAGCTTCCCCCAGTCATCCCAGTTTCTCCTGGCATCCAGGCTGTTCTCCAGCCATTCCCTCCTGAAGAAAGACAGGACTGTGTGTTCTCTCTGCAGGTGGGAGGGGACACCAGGTCCATAAATCCTGGCCAACCTCTGTTGCTGATGCTGACAGCAGCCTGGATTCCAACGCAGGTAAATGTGGGAACAGCCCAGGAGCCCCTCCCAGTACAGCCAATCTAAACCCAGAGCTTCCCAGTTAGGCAGGACCATCCCCTGTTGTACCTGCCTCGTGAGAACACTGTTGTAAATGTGCTGATCTCAGTCTCCAGTGGGATGGGGTGGGATTTGATGGGATGGGGTGAGCTCTCAGAAGAGAAGCAGCTTTGCAGGTAATTCACTGCCCTGTGGGTTTCCCTTGCACAGGTGAATTCAGCCACAAGCTCCAGCGGCTGTCATCCAATGGCACTGCATCCTCCAGTGAGGAGCTGGAGGAGAAGGACGGGACCAGCACTCCCTTTGAGCAGAGTAGGTGACAGGGTGGGAGGTGACAGTGCTGCTGCCACACCCTCCCACCACAGCAGAGCTCCCTGCGGGCTGCTTTTCCCAAATCCAGTAGTTCTGCAGGCAAACCCAGCAATGGCTGGAGATTCCTGATGGCCTCCCCAGGGCAGTGCTGCCTTTTCCTGAGGGATGAGCCCTGCTCAGACCGGTGACAGTGACAGTCCTGCTCCAGCTGTGCCTTTTCCTTAGGCATCAACGGGATCACCCCGGAGCTGGCAGCTCCCACGGGGCCCTTCCGGAACGTTGGCCTGTCCAAGGCTGCCCAGACCCATCGGCTGAGGAAGCTCCGGGCCCCTTCCAAATGTCGGGAGTGCAACAGCTACGTGTACTTCCAGGGAGCCGAGTGTGAGGAGGTGAGCTGGGAGAACTGGGCTGGAACCCAGCGCTGACCATGGTCAGGAGGACATTCCCACTGTGGGAAAAGCGGTGTTTTCCCTCGGTGCTGCAGCGTCCCCAGGGCATTTTTCCTGTCTCCCCACCATGCTCCGAGCAGTGCCTGGGGTCGCTGTGGCTGCCTCCCTCCTCCACGTGTTCCCCTCTCTCTCTTCCAGTGCTACCTGGCCTGCCACAAGAAGTGCCTGGAGACCTTGGCCATCCAGTGCGGGCACAAGAAGCTCCAAGGGAAGCTGCAGCTCTTTGGGCAGGACTTCACGAAGGCGTCTCAGGGCAGCCCGGATGGGATCCCCTTCATTGTCAAGAAATGTATTTCAGAGATCGAGAAGAGGGCCCTGAAAACCAAGGTGAGTCACACTCCCCTCTCCTCCTCCTCAGCTGGCTGAGCTGCTGCTTGGAAGGATTCTCTGGAAAACCAACAGGCTCCGTTTCAGATTTCCACAGGGCAGGGAGCCAGGGATGAGCTTGGCCCAGACACCCCAAACTCTGCCTTTGGAAAATCACCTCTCCTGCCTCCCGCTTTCCTGTGAAGCAGGAATGACTGAGCTGGAAGGAGATAGCCCAAAATTAGTTCCCAGAGGGATTTCCCACCCCAGAAGGAGAGGGTGGGAGCACACAGCTCACTGTCCCACGCAAACATGAAGAAGAAGCTCTCCCCTCACTTCAGCTGTACTTTTCTCTCTTTCATAGGGCATCTACCGAGTTAACGGTGTCAAGACCCGCGTGGAGAAGCTTTGCCAGGCCTTTGAGAATGGGAAGGAGCTGGTGGAGCTGTCCCAGGCCTCCCCTCATGACATCAGCAACGTCCTGAAGCTCTACCTGAGACAGGTGAGGTGCTGCTGGTGCCTCATGGCAGGGGAACCAACCTGGCAGGAGGAATTCTGCACAAACTGGGGTCAGTGACTGGGTTGGCGGGGAGGGGAGGGGTCCTTCCTGGGGGGGGAGAGTGGGTTGGTCTTGGAGATGGGGCCACAGTGACCCCCCCCAGCTCATCCCACACAGCGTCACTGTGGTCACAGCCACAGAACAGCAACGTCCCCAAGCACCGAGCAAGGGACACTCCTCCCCTTCCAAATGGGGAACTGGCTACCCAAAAAGGGAAGGGGCCAGCAAAGGTCACCCTGCAGGGGCTGAGTCACGTCCCCATGGGGTGGGATCTGCCCCTGGAGTCATCCTGGGGTGGGCTGAGCGGGGTCTCGGCCCCTTGGATCACTCTGGGGTGGGCTGAGCAGGGTCTCTGCCCCTCAGGTTGGCTCGGTGGGGTCTGTGCCCCTCGGGCCACCCCAGGGTGTGCTCAGCCCCAGCACCCCCTGCCCTGTACCCAAACTGCCGTTGCTGTCACCCACATCCTCCAGCAGCCACCACCGCAAAGGCAGCAGCGCAGCGGAAGCTGCTTCTCCCTCGCAGGCAGCCCTGGCTTAACCCTTTGTGCTGCCTTTTTCTGTAACCCTCCCCCCAGAAAGGGCAGCTCTGTGTTACCTCACAGGGGAAGCCGTGTCCTTGGGCTCCTGCACGTCAGGAGTCAAGGACCCCGAGTGGCCTCCATGGTTTCTCCAAAGAGAAGCAGAGTGGAGCGAGACGGGGAAATCGGTGCTGAGCCCCAACCTGACCCCTGCTGCAGAAAAATGGGTTAAAGTCCTTCTGTAAAGGGGTGGATGGAGGGAACCCACTCTGCTGTGAGGCAGCCTGTCCCCGAAACATCCGTTGGGGCTGCTCTGAAAACATCCCCAGCCATGTGGAACACCCAGCAGCCAACAGCAGCTCCGTCTGCTTCACGCAAACTTCAAAGCAGAGCTTCCCCTGCCGCAGCCCCACCTCTGCTGCAGACTGTGCCCTGCACATCCTGTGCCCTTCACATCCTGCCTCCCCCACCCGGAACAACCTGCCCCTGTCCTCTTCCCAGCCTCCCTCATCCGCTGGGGAACCTCCAGCTGGAGGGCCCACCCCAGCCAGGGATTTTCCAGGGAAAAAAAGGGGAATCCCTGCACCTCAATCCAGCAGGAAGCACCCACGGGTGGATCAAACGCTGCTTTTGGCTTGAGCTTCACAAGTGCTCCTTGGCCGGGGCTAACGAGGCTGAATTGACCCGCTCCAGGAGATGGATAGATAAATATCACCTCTGGGGAGAGGTTTGCAGCACTGCAGGTCACAGACTCATGGAATCCTGAAATGGATGTTAAAAGTGCTCCAAGCTGGCCTCAAGCACTTCAGGGATGTTTCCTCACTATAGAAATGCCCCAGGTGTCCCCAGCTCAGCAGCTCTGCACAGGTGCAGCTCTGATGGAGGTGGGGGCCACTCCCAGGACCGGGATCATCTCTTCCTTTCTCCCTGCAGCTGCCAGAGCCTCTCATGCCCTTCCGGCTGTACAACGAGCTGATGGGGCTGGCCAAGGAGAGCCTGCAGGGTGGAGAGGCCAAGGGCCGCAGTGGGAAGGGCGGCCCCGAGCTGGTGGACAGAGGAGCCGACACCGAGCAGGTGGTGCTGAGCCTGGTGCTGAAGCTGAGGGAGCTGCTGAAGGAGCTGCCCGGAGAGAACATGGCCACGCTTCAGTACCTCCTGCAGCACCTGAGGAGGTGAGAGGGGCATGGCCAGAGCCCGTGTGGCTGCTGGGCACCTTCCCTTTCTCCCCTGGGGTGGGGAGGTGAGTGCAGCCCCCTCTCGCTGGAGTCAGCAGGAAGGTCCGTGGTTGCGGCTGCTTCTCTCCCTGTCCTGAGGCTCGAGTGCTCCAGCCCAGCATCTCCCCCAGCCCTGCCCATCCATCCCTCTCCCTCCTTGCTCTCACAAGCTGTTCCTCCCTCTCCCACCCAGGATCATGGAAGTGGAACAGGACAACAAGATGACCTCAGGCAACCTGGGCATCGTCTTTGGGCCAACACTGATGCGCCCCAGGCCCACAGATGCCACCATCTCCTTGTCCTCGCTGGTGGATTATCCCCACCAAGCTCGGATCATTGAGGCACTCATCATCTTCTACCCCACCATCTTCGAGCACAAGGACGTGGCGCCGGCCGAGCCCGGCAGACGCGGCTCAGGCGCCGCGGAGGAGGTGGCCGGCGGTGCTGAGCGGGTAGGAAAGCCCAGGGAGGGGGGAAACCCTCATGGGATGGTCCATGAATCCTCTCCGGGGTCCCAGGGAATGAGAACTCCCCTCCACGCCCTCAGCACCGCTCCTGTTCCCTCCCAGGCCCACACAGGCTCCCAGCCTGTGGCTCCTCTTGGCACCAGCCCCTACCTGGAGCTGCCTTCGGAGAAGGGGAGTTTGGCCTTCAGCGCTGACTCACTCGCAGGTCAGTGAGAGGCACTGGGGGTTCTGGGTGGGCGCAGGTCCCTTGGGAGGCACGGGGGGCACACAGACCCTTCCCCTGCCCCAGGGACCCCGGGTTTGCAGCGCGAGGCTCCTGCTGAGGCCGCGGTGCTGGGCTGGAGGGGGGCACAGAACTGCTCTGTCCCGCAGAGTCCGGCGACCGCTCCGTGGACTCCGACTCGGAGCTGGAGGATGGTGGGGAGCCACAGACACACCTGACCAAGCAGGGGAGCGAGACCAGCACGGAGGAGGTTCATTTCTGTGACGAGGGGAGCGAGGGGCCGCGGAGCCGCAGCTGCAGCGTGGGCCAGTCGGACGCGGAGGGCTCCGCTCCCCGCTGCTGCAGCCCTGGGGATGAGCAAAGTGACGTGGAGGAACACCCTGAGAGCCACAGCCCTGCCAGTCCCAGGGATGCCACGAACCAGCCCGGCACCCCTCGGGGCCATGGCAGCCACGAGCTGCAGCCCCGGCTCATCTGAGCCACCGTGGACACTGGGATGGACAAAGGGGCAAATCCCAGAGGCTGCACAGACACTGGAAACTGGAATGTGGAGGGGTTGGGAGGGACATGTGACAGGGGAGGGGGGTTTGGTGTGTCAGCTGCAGGTGAGTCCTGGCAGATTCCTGGCTGGAGCTTTCACACAAAACCCCTGAGCCCCTGCCCAGACAGGGAACAGGGTCACAGCCTGCTGGGACCCATGGCTCAGCCCCGGCTATGAAGGACCTTCCCAGGGAGGGAGCTGGGTCTGGGCAGACCCTCCCCTTGTTCAGGACTGGGAAGGAACCCAGGGCTGTGCTGTGCCTGTTCCAGGTGTTTTATTTTTGCTGTGCTCCTGAATCCCTGAATCCCACACCTGTGCTGCAAGATCGAGGCTGGATGAGTCAAAGGTCATCCCTGATGGCTGAGGCTGCCCGAGGTGACATAGGGGACAATCACTCAAGATGGGCAGGACAATGGCACCACAAGGACAGAGGGAACTGGAGGCAGCTCACTGGGACAGGAACAGCAGTGCTGGGGTTGGGGTGAAGCCCCTGCACCATCTCACCCCAAGCCAGGCTTGGCTTTGGGGCTGTGCCACTTGCCTGGCTCTCAGGGGATGTCCCTCACTGACACCTCTCTGAACCAGAGTTCAGGATGGATTTCCTGCCCCAAAACCTCAGCACTGTGTGGTCCTGGCCCAGCCAACGGCAGCTGCACTGCTGCTTGGATTGACAGGCATTTCCCTCCTTGGCAGGAGCCATGCAAGGAGCAGCTGTGCACAGCCTCAGGTTTGCCTGGCTGCAGGGTCCTGAGCCCTGCTGAGCTCTCAGGGTTTGGTTGTACAGTCATTTCATCTCCAGAAAGCTGCACTGCAAGTCCAGCACTAACTCCTTCTCTTGGAGCTGGGCAAGGAGCAGATCCCCATGGAGGCAGTGCCTCTTCCTCCTCCTCAGGGCCACCAAGGCCTGGATCCAGCCCCAGCCAGTATAATCTTGGGCTTCCTCTTCTGTAAAGACATCAATCAACCCTTCAACATGACTCCACTACCTCTGCTGGCAAAGGGACTAAAGCCAAAGTGGTTTTGGGTTTTTTAAAGCTATGAGACTTTCCTGCACTGAGGCACAGAGAAACAAGAGTTTTAGCTTGGAATGAGCTGAGAGCCTCTTCCTTCGTTCTCCTGCTTGTGGACAGACCAGCTGGTGTTGGGGGGGAGGTCTCAGACACCTTGGTACTGCAGAACCAGGCAATGGATGGGAGGTTTGAGCCCTCTGAAGTGGATGGAGAACCCATCTCAGCAAAGGTACATAAACCCAGGTTAACTCACAGCTTTGGAGCTGAGCCAGGGAAGAGCTGGAGACCTCCAGGAGCTGTTCTGCCCTCCAGCTCTTCCACAGGACAGTTGGATTTTTCCAGGGCAGCAGGAGGATGTGGGAATGCTGCTGCCACGGCGGTACCGCGTGCGTGTGAGGGTGGGTGAGGATGATGAGGGTGAGTGTGAGTGAGAGAAGGGGCTAAAGCTGTGCTTTGAGCTTCCCAGGGCAGCAGCTCCCTCCTGGTTGTGTCAGTTCCATGTTTGTCCTGACAGGCCTGTGCTGCTGCACGACGCTGCCTTGCTGTGTTCACATTGACAAGCTTCCCAAAAATCAATAAAACCAGCGTGTTCTGACCTGTGTTTGTCCTGGGGATCAGCTCTTCCAGGCTCCCCCAGCTGCAGGAGGCCAAATGTGTATTCAAATGAGCACAAGTCGGGGTGATGGTCAACTCTCCATCTCAGCATCTGAACATCAGGGTCCCAAACCAGAGGACAGAGGGCAGGAGATCAGGGAAGGAATGAGATCAAGTCTGAACTGCAGCATCCAAACTGCCCAGGGCAGCTGGTGAAGGCTCTGCAGGGCTCAGCCACGATGCAGAGTCCTGTTAGGAAGAGATTCCAAACATAATGAAAAATACAGGAAGTTGCAGAATCTTGGGGCTTCGCCACAGGGAGAGGCTGAGCAACACCACAGCACTGAGGGTACAAACCTTTATTTCAAACAAGAACCCATAAAACAGGGAAGCAAAACCTTTCCCCACTCATTTCCTCCCATCACTTCAGGTCTCCATGGCTGAGTCCTGGATGGGACCGAGGGGTCACCACAAAGTCCAAGCTGGAAGACAGGGAATGAGGCCCAGTGATGGGGCTGCAGAGAGGCAGGGAAGAGCATTTCCTTGGCCATCTCTGAAGTGGAGGAACCTCTGAGTGCCTGTGAACTGCTGGTGGGAGTCACCCAGCTCCTCACACCTGGAAGAGAAGGAAGGATGGGAATCACCTCCTGCCCCAGGTCCCTCTGACCACCCCAAACCCCAGTGGGCACAGGTGACAGGGGAGCCTCGCCCTGCTCTCCCCAACAGCTCCCTCCACGAGCCATTTAAAACTCTCAGACATTTCCCTGGAAGCAGCTGCTTCATGTTGACCTTGGAACATCCCCTGGTACTGCCCAGAGCCCCTCCCAGGCAGGGGGGTCCCCTCATCCTTACCCAGTGTGTCACTGTACCAGTCTGTAGGTGATGTACCTGCCCGCTGTCTCGCTGGGCCTGATGATCTTCACTACCTGCAATGCCAGCACACAGCTCAGGAGGAGGAGGAGGAGACACTTTTCCTGCTCCAAAATGCCCTCAAGGATCATCCCCACCCTGCCCTGCCACAGGGAGCTGCTGCCTCAGCCTGCTCTCCTCTCACCTGGCCACGCTTTATCCCAAAGTACCGAGCCACGGGGTCCCCAGCCTGGATCCTGGGGAGCTGGTTCTCCCTCAGTTTGCTGTGCTGGGGGTCAAGGAGAAGCTCTGGACACTCCACAGGCCACAACAGACAAGTGAACCCTGGCAGGAGGAGGTGTTTGCAGCCCAAATTTTGTCCCACCCAAGCAGGAGGGAGGGACATGAAAAGGGAACTAGAGGGACACCCAAAGGGACACTCAAAGGGTCACCCAAAGGGACACCCAGAGGGACACTCAAAGGGACACCCAGAGGGACACTCAAAGGGTCATTCAAAGGGACACCCAGAGGGACACCCAGAGGGACACTCAAAGGGTCATTCAAAGGGACACCCAGAGGGACACCTAAAGGGACACTCAAAGGGTCACCCAGAGGGTCATTCAAAGGGACACCCAAAGGGACACCCAGAAGGACACTCAAAGGGTCACCCAGAGGGTCACTCAAAGGGACACCCAAAGGATACTATCGGGCCAGCAGCTCTGTTACTTCCTCCTTTGTCATGACCACGTGCTCTGGCACCAGCTGTAAACAGGAGAGAGGCTGAGATGAGGCAGCAACTGGAGAACATGTGTTTGGGAGGGGAAAAGGAGAACTGTGTCCCTCAGCCCAGCCAGAGATCCAGGGGAAGGACTCTGGGAGCAGCAGGAACGCACCCAGCACAGGGAGGGACCATCCTGCCCCTGCTCACCTCGTGCTCTGTGATGTTGATGAGAAGCTCCTGCTGCAGGAACTGCTCCAGGATGTATTTGGGAGCCATGTCCACCAGGGACTGGAAGGGGAAAGGCCCATCAGAGGTGGCTGGGACAGCCCTGGCAGTGCTCAGAGCTGCTCCTCGGTGAGCACCTGGGGACACTGTGCTCACATGGACACAGCCAGGCTGGGAAGGAGCACGTGGATCTCCTGGAACAGGGAAACGTCCCCTTTTTCCTTCCCCCTCCTCCCTCCTGCTCGTGAGCCCTCAGCTGTGCCACTGCCCCGGTTAAACACACTTTGATGCTAAAAAAGAGCCTGTGCTAAGGCACAGTATTCTTCAGCAAAAGCTTTTATCTGGAGGGCGTTTCAGGGCTTTTATTTACCCACAGCAACGCTAAGAAACAGACAGGGAAAACCTTCCCAGCCCCACAGGAGGCCCGGAGTGGGACACAGCCCGTGTGCCCACGCACCTGCTTGGCCGAGGGGGTCATTCCCTGCTGCACCACGATCAGGGCCCGGGTGATGTTCTCCTCCTGCATGCGCTGGCAGTACATCTTGATGGTCTTGATCCCCACCTTGGGCTCCTCTGGGAAAGAGCCAGACCCGGGGTCACCAAAAACCCCCGGGCTCTGAAACCCCCACCCCGAGGGCTCAGCGAGACCCGGGGTCACCGACAGTCCCCCGGGTTCTGAACCCCGCACCGAGGGCTCAGCGAGACCCGGAGTCACCGAGAGTCCCCCGGGTTCTGAACCCCGCACCGAGGGCTCAGCGAGACCCGGGGTCACCAAAAACCCCCGGGCTCTGACCCCCCCCACCCCGAGGGCTCAGCCAGACCCGGAGTCACCGAGAGTCCCCCGGGTTCTGAACCCCGCACCGAGGGCTCTCTGCCCGCCGTCCCGCCCGGGCCGGTGACGCGCCGCTCACCGGGGAAGAACACGAACATCTGGTCGGTGGGATCATCGTTGTGAGCCACCAGCACGGTCAGGTCAGTGCGACGGGGGCGGCCCTCGCTGGGCTTGTCCCCGAACTGCGCCTTGAACTCTTCCAGCGTCTGGTCCAGCTCGTCCTGGGTCACCAGGTACCCGCGGTCGTGGCAGAGCTGCGGGAGCAGCACCGGGCTCAGGAACGCGCCCGCACCGGGAACGGACGGGCGGA
>VZTR01028662.1:18823-69758 GCA_013400775.1 Chaetops frenatus
GTGGGGGGCGGAACGCGGCGCCGGGCGAGGTTGAGCCAGAGCGGCTCTTGCGTAACCCTCACGCCTCGCCCGGGCGGGTGAGGGGCCTCTGTCCGCGCCCTGAGGGGAAGGGCAGCTCACCCGCCCCCCTCTGCAGGGGCGACGTTTGTATCATCACCAACGTGGCCTCCAAATGAGGGAAAACCGCGGTAAACTACACTCAGCTTGTCGACCTGCACGCCCGATACGCTGAGAGGGGTTTACGCATCCTGGGCTTTCCCTGCAACCAGTTTGGGAAGCAGGTACGTGGGGCGGGGACTCCCGAGGGTTCCCCTGGAGTGTCAGGATGGCCCGGGGAGCTTCACGGTCCCGGTGTGGCCCCTCAGGAGCCCGGGGACAACGCTCAGATCAAGGCATTTGCTGAGAACTACGGGGTGAAGTTCGACATGTACAGCAAGATCGATGTCAACGGGGACGATGCTCACCCCCTCTGGAAGTGGATGAAGGAGCAGCCCAAAGGGAGAGGCACCCTGGGCAAGTGAGTGTGTGGGAGGGGGAGCCCCAGGGACCCCCAGCCCTGCAGCCGGCAGCGAGGGCTTGGCTGGGGATAAGTTACCTGAGGAAGGGCTTTTCTGCCCAAAACTCACTCCTGTTTTTTCTCTCCTAGTGCAATAAAATGGAACTTCACCAAGGTAGGACACAATTGCCTCCTCTGGGTTGCAGCTCCCTCTGGGGAGCCGGTGGGTCCCTGAGGCAGGAGGGAGGCTCCCACTGAGCTCTGCTCTGTGCTGTTACCCCGGCTGTCAGGGCTGGAGCGTCCCAAGGGCTTCCTAGAAACCCTTGGGAACCCCTGCCCTGCCCCAGAGCACGGCTGAGGGGGAAGCAGGTCTGTGGGGGCTACAGCTGCCACCCCACCACACCCCCATCAGCTCCCAGGGAGCTCTGGACTCCCTCACCAGGGGTTGCTTCACTCCCACAGTTCCTCATTAACCGGGAAGGCCAAGTGGTGAAGAGGTACAGCCCGATGGAAGATCCCTATGTAAGTGCTGCCTCTGGGGAGGAGGGCAAGGCCGGGGCTGTTCTCGGGGTACAACGCTCCCCTCTTGCCCGCAGGTGATCGAGAAGGACCTGCCTGCCTACCTGTAGCTCTGCTCCACTGTCTCCCTGCCTGCCCTGACCCCGCTGCCCAGGGAGCCTCCTCCAGCCCCATGACGGGCTGCCTCCAACCCAGCTGCTGGTGGGGCAGCCCCGACCCACGGCGTGCACCTGCTGGACAGAGGCTCCAGGGGCTGCGGGCAGGAGCAGCCAGAGCCCCCTCACAGTAACTGGAGTCCCCTTGCAATAAAGATGTTAGGAATGAGCTGCTGTGTTCGGTGTGGGATGGAGCAGGGAATGGGGCCGGGGCTGCTGCGCCGCTCCTGCCAAGAACCTGGAGTTTGCTGGGAAGCCAGGACCTTATGCAACTCCTGAGCCAAGCAGGGATAATCCTCAGTGCTGAGGAGGAAGTGCAAATCCGGCCTGATCTGTGCTCCCGAGGGGCTCCCTGGGAAAAGGCAGAGTTGGGGAAGGTGTTTTTCCCCTCTGGGATCCCTCCTGTCCCCTCTGGGATCCCTCCTGTCCCCAGGAATCCTTCTGGCAGGGCAGGGCAGGGCAGCAGGGGGGATGGGTCCAGCAGTGGTGCAAGCCCTGGCCAGGAGAAAATTCCTGCAAAACAGAACCCAGGCGTGTTGGGACACGGCAAAATATCCCCTGCAGCCAGGGATGTGTCTGACCACAGCAAGCAGGATCATCCTCCTCCTCCTCGGGGGCAGCGTCTTGGTGACTGTGAAGGCACAGCCGTGCCCAGCCAAGCCCATGGGGGCTGGTGTCCCATCCTGGGCAGGGACAGCTCAGGTTCTGCCGTGCAGGAACGCTGCTGGCACCTCTTCCCAGGGCCTGGAAAGTGCTGGGTCCCCCCTTCACATCCACAGCCCCCTCGGGGAGTCTGTCCCCACAAAAAATCCCGGGATCTTTGCTGGGGTCCCTCAAGACTGATGGCCCTGCTGAGCCTCCAGCCCTGCACATCAGGGATGCCAGGAGGATCCTGCTCTGGTTTAGGGGTCACTCACTGGGGTCACCCCCTCCCACCTCCCAGGGGATAACAGGGCCAGCAGTGCCTGGACACGATGTCCCAGAGCTGTGGCAGCTGGGGGAACACCCTGGAACAGAGGCTCCTTTATCTGTGTTTTTCCAGCTAAGCCAGGAGGGAGCTGCCTCATCCAAGGCCGGATCCTCTGCACAAGCAGTGGCTTCTCCCAGGGAGAGGGGGAGGCTTGGGACAGCCCTCAATGTCACCGAGTTGGTGACACAGGAGATACAAAGTCCAGCTGCCAGCAGGATGCCGGCCCAGGGATTCCTGATCCAAGTCCCAGCTGGGCTCCTGGGGCAGCTTGGACAGACCGACAGACAGAGACAGAGCTGGGAGTTACAGAAATCTCACGTGTGGCTTCTGTTCCATTTTTACTGAGCAGAATGAAAAATTATCCTTCTGAGGCAAGTAGAAAATTCAGGAATTATTAGTCCAAGGCACATATTCTAAAAAAAATCTCTTTACATATGTACAACTTAATTATAAATATACATAGAAACAAAAGGCAAACGACAAGCAGATTAAAAAGTGCCAACACAAAAGTGTCAGGGAAGAAAACAGGGACTCATTAAAAATACAATCAGTAGGACAACTGCAGAATAATTTAGTTAAAAGATAACATTACATATTATTAACCCTGACAAAACATGGGAACGGGGCAGGGAAGGGATTCCTTGAAGGTGCTCTCTGTCTTTCCAGAGACCAGGGAGGAAAGGATTGCATATATTTTAAAGTTAAGGTCAAAGCCACCAGGTAAGGCTCCGGTGACAGCAGAGGGTGCCCCTCGCTATTCCTGAGTTTAAACCTCTTTGAGCTGGGTTTTCCCGGCGTCCTTTTCCCTCATTGCTGAGAATTCAGCCCCAAGCGAGCAGTGCTTTAAATAGGGGAGGGTGTGGAGAGGGGGAGCCTGGCTCTGCCTGGGCCCCGGGGGAGCCTGCTGGGGTCGAGAGGAGCAGAGCTGGAGGAGAGCAGGAGCCCCCAGGGCAGCAGCAGGAGGGATTTGGGGGGTGCAGGGGGCTCCCCCATCTTTGGTGATCACTTTGAGGTAAGGAGGTGAAATGTGCCCCCGACCACAGGGATTGAGCCTGGCCTGGTGCTGGGAGACAGGTGCCAGCTGGGGAGGGGGGTAAGGATAGGCCCCCAAAATGAAATTCAGGGACCAGGGTGGCCTCAAACTGATGCCACTTGTGTGGCACCAGGGCAGGTCTGTGACCTCGGGGTGTCGGAGCCACAGCCAGAGCACAGCGCTCCGGACACGGACCCAGAGCAATTCCCAACCCCAAACTGGGCACTGGGCCAGTCCCTGAGCCCTGGGGGGATGTGGGGGTGACAGTGGCTGCCTGGAAGAGGTGACACCACCAGGCACTGTGAAGCTCCAGCCCCATCAGGATTGCCCTGTTAGGGCACAGGGGACCCCCTTCCCCAGGGGCTCTCTGAAGAAGGGCCAGGTCAGCCAGGGATGGTCCCATATTCTTCCCTGAAATCATCCCGGTGCCACTTTTAGGCACCACCTCGATGCCCTCTGTCCTGGGGAGGAGGCAGCAGGGGGTGGGGCAGTGCTTTGCAAAGCAGCCTTTGTTCTTTGGTATCCGAGGGGGAGGTTGCAGCAGGAGCAGCCAAACTGCAAATCCCGGGTGGTGACAGTGACTCTGCACACCCGGGGCAGTGACAATGACACTGCACACCCAGGCTGGGCTGCCCTGACCCAAAACCAGACCCCTGGAGCGGGGTCCACGGCCCAGCCAAGGACAGTGGCAGGACCAGCGGGATGTCCAGGTGAAGGGACAACATGTGACAGCAGGAAACTGGCCAAAGCACATCTGGTCACAGCGACCTGGTGAGGTTAAAGTGCAGGACAGGGGACATGTGTCCCTTCTGCTCTGGGGAATCCTGCTGGTCCTGGCGTGGCTGAGCTGTGACAGACTCAAGCTCTGTCACCCTGAGGGTGCAGCCAGCTCTGGCCACTCCCACGGAGCTCAGGCAGTCCAAGCTCCCTTCCCGGGAAGGGCAGCACAGGCAGTTTTGGCTCTCTCCCTACACCTGCTCAGCCCTGCCAGAGGACACCTGAGCTCAGCATCTCTCAGCTCCTCTGGGACAACAATCCCTTCCCCTTTATCCCAGCCTGCCAGCACAGCCTCAGGGTCTGCAGCAGGGCTGGGGCAGCCCAAGCTGGGGGCTGGGCTCCCACCTTTCCCTAACTGACCAGCACGTGGTCAGCGGGTCATTCCAGAGCCTGGCCGTGGCCCTGCTGGGCTGGAGGGCTGGGGAAGGCTCGGACACTCAGTAGTCTGCAGGGGGTGGGCAGAGGAGGGGTCTCCCCTCAATCCCACTTGGGCACTGACCTGTGAGCAGGACTCGACCCAGCAGAGCCCCTCGGCCCAGCGGGACCCGCTCAGCTCCCCCTGGGCACGTTCCATACAAACCTGTACATGCCTGACTGAATATTATATATAAATAAAATTCACTTTAAGGAACTACAGGCTTTCTCTTCCCTCAAAACCAGAGCAGGGTCAGTCCAAACCAGTAGAAAAGTCAGGGCTTCTTAGCTCTCACCTCTGCCCCAGAGGACACAGATCCACAGCAGCATTCCCAGCTGGCACTCAGAAGTCCGGGAAAGGCCCACTGAACTGGATCACGCTCTGGCGCTCTGGGGGGAGCAGATTCTCCTGGGAGGGCCCGTTGAACGTCCTCAGCATGTCCTCCAGGATCTCTCTAAAATTGATATTCCCATCTTGCTGGAGAAAATCCTCCTGTGGCTGCTGCAGGGGGGCCGGGGGAGGCAGGGCGAGGGGCTCGTGCAGCGAGGGGCCGGGGGCTGCGCTGCCCTCCAGGCCAGGAGCGTGGCCAAAGCCAAAGGACAATCTGTGCTGCTGCTGGGGCTGCAGGGCTGGCTCCGAGGAGAAGCAGAGCGCTCTGGTCTCTGGGTTCAACACCACGTTGGGAATGCTGTTGCTGGGAGGGCTGTAGGTCAAGTCCAGGATCTCGTCCTGGCACAGGGAAGGCAGGGGCAGCCCAGGCCCTGGCAGGATGTGCAGTGGCAGGGAGAAGGGTGAGCTGTGCTCCTGGGCCTGCTGGAGCAGCCGGCTGTGCTTCCTCTTCACGTCCTCGTCCATCTGCTTCAGCTCCTCCCGCACCCTGTGGACGCAGCTCTCGGGGATCTTTATCCCTGGGGGAGGAACAGACATCAGTCCCCTGTGGAAGGACCTTTCACCCCATGACACTGCAAAGCCTTATCACCCTGTCACATGTGCCTAAGTCAGACCAGAACTGTTTGTTACGTGATGAATTATGTCAGCTGAAAACCTCCTTAGTCAGCAATGAACATCTTGGTCTGAGCAAGGAAAATTAGTGACTGCAGAACACAAGTATTTCCACAACTATAAAAGACCACGATGATTTTCATTAAATCAGAAATCTCTTATACATTCTCTGAGTGTGTGGAGAGCTCTCTTTGACAACCAAGATGTTGGCATCGAGTTACTTCCCCACGGGATTGAGAGAAATTAAGATTCCCTGCACACCTCTATCATTTGTTGGTAAGTGGCAATAACTCCTAATTTATGCTCTTTCTTCACTAGCTGTAACATAAGTACCTTTATCTACTAGTCGTGTTTCTTTTGTTTATCTTGTGTAGTAAGTAAATCTGTTTAAGTCTAATGTTTGCTTTCCTTGCCTATTCAAATAAATAATTCATGGCCTGATTGGTTATTATTAAGAACTTGCAAGTGAGAGTGGGTTTTGGGGTGCTGTCTACTGCCAGAAACTTCTCAAAGGCAGGGACTTGTCTAAGCTCTGCCCTCTCCATTTGTACTGCACAAACAGTACTCGGGGAAGGGATGGGGCACAGTGGGGACAGAGGGAAAGGGCAGCAGCACTGGAGGTGTTCAGGAGGATGATGGGCCTGGCTCAGCCCCTCTGCCCCAACACATCCAACTCCCCTCCTTCCCACAGGGTCACCTCAGCAGCGGGTGCTTCCAGGCTGGAACACGCCCCTGTTAGGAAGGGAATCTGGTGCTGGGCAGCTGGACCCCTTCCCCCAGCTCCCCTTCCCCTTCCCAGCACTTCACCCACCGACTTGTTTCTTCTTCTCCTTGGTCTTGAGGCGGACGATCTGCAGGTAGCTGCTGCTGGTGATGTCTGCCATGACGCCGGCGATGCGGCTCCACACGCGCAGCAGGGCCCCGCACAGCATGTAATAGTGCCTCAGGCGCATGCCCTGGAAGCACTCCTTCCCCTCCTGGATCAGCTTGCAGCTCTTGTTCCTTCGGGGACCATGGCAGGAAAGCATGGGAGTTAGCACAGGTTGCTGGAGCTGAGTAGGATCCACCTCCCCACAGCCTCCCCCAGTGCCACAGTTCGGGATGCCCAGGGTATGAGGTCTTGCCCAGGGAGGGAGGATGTGGCTTCATGGCTTTAAGCTGAAAGAGGGGAAATTTAAATTGGATATTGGGAAGGAATCCCTCCCTGTGAAGGTGGTGAGGGCCTGACACAGGCTGCCCAGAGAAGGTGTGGCTGCCTCATCCCTGGAAATGTTCAAGGCCAGGTTGGATGGAGCAACCTGGGCAGGTGGAAGGAGTCCCTGCCCATCCCTGCCATGGAACTGGATGGGCTTCATTTAAGGTCCCTTCCAACTCAAACCATCCTGGGATTGTGTGGCAGGCTGGGGCTGCAGCTGCCTTACCACACGGCGTGGTTACAGTTCTTCAAGGAGAAGTGGTAGCTGCTCTCCCAGTGCTCCTTGGCTTCCTCAGGCAGCACCTGCAGCACAACACTCAGCATTAGGAATTTTCCACTGTCCAGGATGAAGAGATGTGAAATCCAGGGCTGGGAGTCAGGACACCTGGTGCTACCACCATCCCTGCCCATCCACACCAGAACCACGAGTGGCTGTGACAGGGTTACAGTGAATGCCCTTCCAAACCTCCCCCAGCCCCAACACTGGAGTCTGCAGGTCCCACCTACCCGCCGGTATTTCTTTTGCAGACTGTCCAGGCTCTCAGGCTGGCTTTGCTTCCCAATATTTGGCTTGTAGAGGATGAAGTTTTTCCCCCGGCTCTGCTCTGCCAGCAGACAGGTGTATTTGCTGCCTCGCACCTGTGGGGCACAGCTGATGGTCACAGGCACAGCCTCCCTCCCCAGATTTCTGTAAACTAACCCCTTCCTTCCAGAATGGAGGCATTTCCCAGCCCCCAGGAAGAGTGACCTGATACAACCATGGCAGATTTCCTGCTGGAATTACTCCTGAGCTGAGGTGCCACCTGGCAGAGCCCAGGAACATACCTTGTAGGAGAGGTAGAACCCATCGAAGGTTCCTGTCAGTTTGAGTGACTTCTCATAGGCTTCCTCCCACTTTAAGCCTCTGTCAACACTGATCTGAACAGGGACACACAGAGGGGTTTGTAACTCCAGGGGCAGGACAGGTGCCTCGGTGCCTGCCTCATGAATCCCCCCTCAGCACAGCCTAGAACCAGGCAGAGACAGGTACCCACCTTGTAGAACACAACCTGCCCGTCCTGAGGGTGCCCCGGGGTCAGGAAAACCTCCTTGCTCTCCTCGTAGATCTCATCCACTCCTGGGGCTAGATCTGTGGAAGGAGAAAAGGCTGTTGTAAGGAACATCCTCCCAAAAACACCTCCTTGGGTCTTGTGTTGGGTGGGGACACTGCACTGGGAGGAACAGGAACCCCAAGGGTGCAGGAGGCAGAGCTGTGGCCACCCCTCCTTCTCCATACCAAGGATGCCCATGTCGTATTTGCCCTCCTTCTTGTCCTTCTCAATCAGGTAGTCAAAGGTGTCGGAAAAATACTGGAAGAGCATGTTCTGCTTGTCCACCTCCAGGCCCAGGATGCGGTTCAGGAATTTGGTGATGGAGCAGTCTGCAAGAGCACAGTGGGTCAGGGAACGTGGTGCTGCTGGACATGGAACCCACCAGCCCCCTCCTGAAGAGCCCTCTCAGCAGCTCCACCATGTCCCTTCTGAGAGCAGCCCAGTCCAAGGGTTGTTCCCTGGGGGGAAGCTGGGTGGGCACGGGATCTGCAGGGCTCTTCCCACAGCACCTTCCCCTCAAGGCAAACATCCTGCCCAGGTGCCCAGCAGACCCCACGAGGTCGGGTGGGCCATGACACCCCTGTCTCTTCCATCTGCCCCCTGCCTTGGGCAGGAGCAGCCCCACACCTACCCTTCTCCACGGAGACAGTGCCATACTTCATCTGGCTGCAGCAGATCCCCACGGAGATGAGCCCTTGCTTCATTTCTGGAATGGCAGAAGAGATCTTTTGCATTCTGGGGTTAAGCCTTCCATCAGCATTGCTGCAGGACTGCTTCCCCTTCAGGAACTCAGCCCCTCCCATACCTAGCAAGGTGACATTGTAAGCCAGTGGCACTTTCCCCTCTCTGTTTTCTCCCTCTGACCTCCTGCTCGGTTCTTCCAACATCCCAAACCTGAGACCAACACATCCAGCAGAAACCATGGAGCTGGTAATGTTCTTACCACGGAAAAAGGCGTCCTCCCCTCTCTCGTAGCTCCTGGGCACAGGAACCCTGTTCTCTGTGTGGCTGAGGATCGTGGACAGGACCCTGTCCAGGGCTTTGGCCCCGTACTGCGGGAGGAGAGCAGAGTCACACACGGGAGGGACCGACACGGGCAGCTGAGCTGGGGCTGAGGGGACACACAGTGCTGAGGGGACACTGCTGAGGGGTCACACACTGCTGAGGGGGACACACAGTGCTGAGGGGGACACTGCTGAGGGGACACTGCTGAGGGGACACTGCTGAGGGGTCACACACTGCTGAGGGGGACACACAGTGCTGAGGGGGACACTGCTGAGGGGACACTGCTGAGGGGACACTGCTGAGGGGTCACACACTGCTGAGGGGGACACACAGTGCTGAGGGGGACACTGCTGAGGGGACACTGCTGAGGGGACACTGCTGAGGGGTCACACACTGCTGAGGGGGACACACAGTGCTGAGGGGGACACTGCTGAGGGGACACTGCTGAGGGGACACTGCTGAGGGGTCACACACTGCTGAGGGGGACACACAGTGCTGAGGGGGACACTGCTGAGGGGACACTGCTGAGGGGACACTGCTGAGGGGTCACACACTGCTGAGGGGGACACACAGTGTTGAGGGGGACACACAGTGCTGAGGGGGGCACACACTGCTGAGGGGGGCACACACTGCTGAGGGGGACACACAGTGTTGAGGGGGGCACACAGTGCTGAGGGGACACTGCTGAGGGGGACACACTGCTGAGGGGACACTGCTGAGGGGACACTGCTGAGGAGACACTGCTGAGGGTGTCACATACTGCTGAGGGGACACTGCTGAGAGGACACACACTGCTGAAGGGACACACTGCTGAAGGGACACACTGCTGAAGGGACACACTGCTGAATGTGTCCCACACTGCTGAAGGGGTCACTGCTGAGGGGACACTCCTGAGGGGGTCACACACTGTTGAGCACTACAGAGAACGCTGTCACCCCAGGAAGGCCATGGACAAGGCAAGGGGGAAGCTGTATCGATGCCTCCCATGTCCCCAGGGGAACTGAGTACAGGCCCTTCCCTGGGGGCAGAGGACTGGGTGCCCTTCCCAGCTCCCCGTGGGAGCAGAGTCCTCACTCTGACCATGACTCTGAGCTCACAGGAGCTGGGAGCCAGAGCTGGGTGCTAGGCTGGGCCCTGCCTGCAGATGCCAGCAATGATCCTCCTGGCTCTGGCTCCCTACCCCAGCTCCTCCAACCCCTCTCAGCCACGCTGTCCCAGCCCAGCCCAGCCCTGTCACCTTGTTCTCAAAGTTGTACTTGCTGAGGTCCCGGGATTCAGTGGCCCGTCGGTCCCCGTGAGTTAAGGCACCCTGGGAAGGCAGATGGAACAAAAAGTTCTTACTCTGAGCTGTTGAAAAACACCAGGGAAGGATGGCCAAAGGCATGTCCAGGAATGTGCCATGGGGAGGCAGTGTTCCTCTGGAATACTGAGACTTTACCAAACGATTTGGGGATTTATCCAAAGTGAAGAAAATGAAACAGAGGCTAACTAATTATTCCATTAATTATTTCATCAGCTTTTTGGGAATAATATGGGTGTATGCTCCAGTAATAGTGGGGAAATTTCAGCATCTGGAAGTGGGTTCTTGCTTCCCTGAAATTCCTTGCAAGGCCCTGGTTACTTATTCTTCCTCACTTCCTTTCCCAAATCCCAAGCTGCAATGCCTCAGCCAGGGGTGACACAATCCCCAGAGTTACAGTGGCCGTGTTGGTGGGAGCTCTGACCTGGAATCTGCTCAGAGGGAATCAGAGCTGTGTTGGGATCACAGCTGACCTCTGCTGTGGGCACTCACCAGGCTCTCCAGGCGTTTTGCTACGATGGATGCAAACCTCCTCTCCCCTGCCAGCTCTGAGATGAGGAACACGTACTCGGGAGCAGAGACCTGGTTGGATCGGTGCGTTCGGCCTGCGGGAACAGGGGTGGAACAGGAGGTTGGGATGGCCTGTCTGGAGTGGGAATGTAACCACAAAAGCCACATAATGCCCATCCTGCTCACCCTGGGGAGTCCATCCTCTGCCCCAGAGCTCAGGGCTACAAAACCCAGCTCTGCCAAGTCTCAGCAGCACCAGTGACTGCGCCTCTGCTCTTTTCCCCACAGAGACATCTCCTAAATGCACACCTTGGGTTGCCATCACACCTGACCCTCTCAGGGCCCATCCCACAGCCTGGCCCACGCTCAGGGGAGGTGACAGTGCCCAGGGGACACCCAGTTCTCACCAAACTGCTGGATGGCCCGGTCGGCGCTCCAGGGCAGCTCCAGGGTCATGTGCACCCGGCGCTTCTGGTTCTTCACCCGTCTGTCTGCTTGGAGGGAGATCCCTGAGCTGGAGGCCTCCGAGATTATCGCTACAAGCTACAGGGGAGACAAGTGAGAACAGAGTGAGGTTCCTGGACACGTGTTAAACAGCTTCAAGAAACAGCCCCAGGCACTACAGCAGCCCCAGCCCATGAAGGCACCTGGGAAGCTTTGTCACCTTCCAGCAGGTCAAACCCAGAGAGAGCTGCTGGCCTGAGCCTGGCAGGGCACAGGAGGCACTGACACCCTCCCTTCCCTCTGCCTCTCAGCACACTGTCCCACACAGGCTTTTTGGAGCTCAACCTCAGCTCACCTTTTCCCCCTGCATGAAACGCTCCTTCTCCTTCAGGTTGACGTGGTCTATGGAGAGCCCTTGCTCGGCGCGGGACTCGAACACAACGGAGCCGTCGGGCCTGCGAACCACCCGTCCCTTCCGGCCCGTCATCTGCACACAGGACAGGGGCTGCTACAGGGAGGGGACCCACATGGCCCAGCAAGGCCATCCAGTCAGTTCCCAACAGCTTTTTCACGTTGCCAGAGAAAGGAAACCCTCTGCCAGCAAGAACCTTATTTTTTATAGAAGAAATTTTTCCCTATGTGGGCACAGTTTGCCCAGAGCAGCTGTGGCTGCCCCATCCCTGAAGTGTCCAAGGCCATGTTGGATGGGGCTTGGAGTAACCTAGGATAGTGAAAGGTGTCCCTGCCCATGGCAGCAGCGTGGAACGAGATGATCTTTAAGGTCCCTTCCCACCCAAACCGTTCCATGATTCTATGATTGGCCCCTTTCCCTGTCATCCAGTGCCACCAAAATACACTGACTGTGGGAAGTACCTCGGCCACGTTCTCTGGGCCCCCAAAGTAATCGATCAGTTCATCCAAGGTGTTGAGAGGTAGCTCTTTGCCCAGTGCTTTCACTTTTGCCAGGAGGTCCTGCTTCATCTTTTCGACCTTCAGCTCTCTCAGGCCTTCTTTCTGGGAAGGCAGCATGTGGAAACTACCTGCGGTGTAAAAGACATAAGTTTAGAGTTACCTGGTAACTGGACATCAGAGAGGGGGAAGAAGTTGTCCCAGACGGTCTCTGGGGGCACTGCTACTGGACAAATGAATGCAGTACTGGACATGAACTGCAGTAAATGCTGAGGACCAAGTGAATTCCCTCTGGGCTTCCCCTCCCTGCTTGGGGAAGGAGCACACAGGGCAAATCCCTCCTGCTCGCTGATCACAGCGGGTGGTGAATGTGGACCCACCTCACGAGCCTGAGTGTGACCACCAGGACAAAATCCAGCCAAGATCACAGGGCTGTCCCAAGCCTGAAGGGCTCCCTGCAGGACCCAGTGCCCCCCCGACAGCCGTCCCTGTGTCACAGCCCTGCTCACCCCTGTCCTCGCCAGCGCAGCCGCCGAACGTGTGATCCACAAAGATGACATCATCTGTCTCCAACAGGGACTCCGGAGAGGAGGTGAGGTCGCTGTCCAGCCCCATGTCAGAGTCGGTGCTGCTGTCATCGCTGATCTTGATGACAACCCCTTGGTCACACGGGCCCCGCAGAGCCTTGGGGCAGCGGCCCCTCGGCCGCCCTGCACCGGACAGAGAGCGGTGTCATGGCTCCAGCAGGGCACCAGTGCAGGACACAGAGGGACAGCTCGGAGAGAGGAGGAGGACAGGGAATGCCACTAGAGCTGAGCCTGCCCCAAATGACAGCCTGACCCCAGAAAGAGCCTCTGGGGTGAGGGTGGCACTTAGGGAGTGCGGGAGAGCAGGAAAGAGAAAGGAAGAGAGAGAAAGGAAGAACAAGGCACTCCTGAGCAGGGCTGAAGTTGGCTGCACATGTCAGGATGGCTCTAAGCAGTGCCAGCTCCTCAGGGAAGAAATCCCAGGGGGTTGCCTCCAGAGGAGTGTGCAGGGCACAGGAAGGCACTGGTGTTTTGGGACACTGTTTGCTTGCAAGCACAGCACAATGCACCCCCTCTGCATATGAGGGTTCATGGATCACCCCACACAGGCTGCTCCACAACCTGCCAGTGCTGCTGCCCCCTCTTCCCCTCTTCCTGTGTGTGGGGACACAGTGCTGCAGCCCCTCTTCCCCTCATCCTACTGGAGGAGAAAATCCCAAAATTCCTCTTACCCACAGCCACAACAAGTAATTAGGCAAGGAAATTATTTCTTCCCCCAAGACACCTGCCATGCTCTAAGTAATGGGTTGTGGTAGGACCCCCCCCCTTGCTGCAGGAGGGGCTCAGACACCAGGCAGGCCTTGTGCCATCTGCCCCCAGCGTGGGTCAAGGGGAAGGGGCAGGGCAAGGGCAGTGGGGCAGAGGGAGGAAAAGGGGGAGGGGGTGACCCAGACCTGCCATCCTCTGGCTGAAGGAGCAATGGGAGATGTGCAGGAGGGCAAACCAAAACCAGGGAGAGCAGTAAAAAGCATGAAATGGGGAGAAGGGCAAAAGGCAGAGAAGCTGAGTGGCTGGAGGGGAGCAGCAGGGCAGGAGGCAGGGGCTGGGCTGGGAGTGATGGAGCTCTTACGTTTTCTTTTAATGCCAGTTCCTTTTTCTCTCTTTCTTTTGGTTGAAGGAAAGTGCTTCTGAATTAGTGATAGAAAGACGCCTCTGAAAGTAAGATGCAAAATTTATTCCAGCTACCAGCAACATGTGCTGGTTATCACATACCAAGGTGTGTTTGGGATAGCCCCACATTCCATGGAGGAGAGGTTAATCCACCCCATCCATGGCCACCAGTTTGGGTTCAGCCAGCCCTTGGTACAAGGGGGCTTTTGGACCTGCAGGTCCTTCATATAGCAACCAAGCAGGAGTTTTAAATGGGAAATACTACACTGGGAAGCTGTTACACCAAAAATCCAGTAAGCCCCAGTGTCCCAGCCCCTCTCCATGCCCTGAGAACACAGACCACTGTCAGGCCATCCAACAAATGTGCTCCACCAAAGTCCTCCAAGTCCCTGGCTGTGGGTCTGCTTCCCACAAAACCAAGGGACAGAACATGGATCTGTAGTGGTTCCAAGTGAATGGAAACAAACAAAAAAAAAGTCAGAAAAGGTGAAAAACAAAGGTTTCTGTGGGCTGTTCTGCAAATCAAAGAGCAAATGTTTAAATGCTGATGGTGTAGATGAACCCCCAGGGCAATGGGGTGGTGCTTATTGAGCTCTGCTTGAAAAAAACCCAACAAAACACCTGAAAACAAATGTTGCAAGCAACAGGTGAGAGGATGGACGTGACAACTCCCCTGGGTGAGAAAAGGGAGACTTGGGAAGTGGGGAGGGAGCTCCAGGACCCTTGGTGTGAGGGGTTGAAGGGGACAGTGACCACACTGCTCCCCAGAGGGACACAGCTCTGAGACTGCACTTATGGGACACCAGGAATGAGCCCTTGTCCCGTGTGCTGGGGTGACCCAATGACCACTCACTCTGGAGCCTCCTGGCTGTGAAATCCCACTCACTTCCCGCACTCGCCCTCCCCATCACCCTGAAAACAGAGCCCTGGCCTGGAATCCACTCACAGGACCATGCTTATTTTTAACCCCATTTCTCGGCATCTTTAAACTGCTCCTTCCCAGCACACTCCCCTCCAGAAATCCCCCGAAGTGCTGGAACAGCAGGACACACATTTGGAGGTTGAGCTGATGCCAGGAGAGACTCAGTGATCTGGCCAGGGCTGTGGAACACAGAGCTCTTGCCCCTGGGAGTGGGGACAGTTCACACAGAGTGGGACCTCTGACAGACCCCTCCTCCTGCACTGCTCAGCCAGGGACGACACTGTCCCCTAGACTGGAGTTCTGTGACAGGGAAATCACCCAAGGAGCTGCCAGACCTGCCCTGTGCACTGTCACCAAACTGCATTTGGTTTCCAGGAATGGGCTGGAGGCAGAGGAGTGACACAGATCAACCCAAACCCCCATCAGCAAGGGAGAAAAGCTCAGCCTAACCTGCCCTCATGTTGCCTTGGCCATCCCTCACTGCTCCCACCTGCAGCAAAAGTTACTTAGAATTAAACAGCCCTGCAGAGCAGAGGAAATCCAAACCAATCCCAGATTTTTGTTCCCTGTCATGCAGGAACAGCTGCATTCAGAGATGGGCTGGGGTTTTGGAAGCTGCAGGAAGGAGAGGGAGCAGGAGCCTCAGTCTCTGCTGAACGAGTACCACAAGTCCTGCTGCTGGGCTCACTTCTGGTACAGGCAGCTCTCCTGTAAGCTGGGAACAATGGACACACAACCAGGACACTGGTCCTGCTTTATACACGAACTAAAAGCCAGCTCTGGTGGATCTAAACTCCTGAGGCCTCTCCTCCCTCCCCCTGCTCCACTGATGCCACCTCACAGCATCATCCCAGGCTCTGCCATTACAGTAAATTCTCTTGCTCATCTCTTCTGTGTCAAAAACCTCATTTTCCAGAGCCACACCCACATAAACTACCTCTGAGCTACAATTCTGGCTCTTTCTGCCAATTCTTTCCTGTGTGTAGAGTAGAATCAGGCTCTTCCTGTAAGTCTGCACCATGGGAGACTTTGAAATCCAGGATGCAGCTCATACAGTCCCACTGAGGATACAGTGGCCCAAGAACCCACCTGAGTGTCCCCTCTGTGGTACAGGGGGAGGTGGCATCTTAACACCTGCCAGTGCTCCTTGCCCCAGGGCAGAGCTTTCCTCCCTCCAGCCTCCCACGCACCCCACAAAGGGAAACAAGGGGGTTTTTAACTCACTCTGCAGCAGAGACAAAGCAGTTGAGGTGCCCATCGTTCTCATCCAGGACCTCCCTGGTGCGAGCCTCCCCCGTGGACTGCAGGCCGATGACGATGCACTGTGGGGACACGAGGGATGGGGGACACGAGGGATGGCACAGTGAGGTGTCAGGGCAGCTGCACTGCCACACGCTCGAGGCATTTCCCAGGCCCAGGCACCTCCCCTTGGCCCCTGTAAATCCATGCTGGGCCCGTAGCAGGGCTCCTCAGGAAGAACCATCTATCTCAAACCTTTCAGCATCAACACCTCCCTGTGCTGACCCCACAGAGGGGGTCTCTGAGCACAGAACCTCACTGACTGTGCTAAGAACTTTCTGCCTGAAATCTCCAAGGTGCATCCAGAGGCACCAAAAGCTTTCCAAAGAAGAAAGAACAGAGCTGTACCTGAGGTGAAGGGTTTGGTACCTCTTCTAGAATTGTAGAATTACAGGCTGGTTTGGGTTGGAAAGACTTTAAAGTTCATCTCATTCCAACCCCCTGGCATGGGCAGGGACGCCTTCCACTAGAGCAGGTTGCTCCAAGCCCCATCCAGCCTGGCCTTGAACACTTTCAGCCTGAACACGACCCAGAATCCCCTCCTACCCCAACCTGCCCACACCACACCAACAGCAGGCAACACCTCAGGAGACCTGAACCCCCTTAACTCCCCAGCATCATTCACTGGGAATATTCTCAGAAACCCAGACACTGCACTTCGCTCTGGAGACAAATTCAGCCTTAAAGCTGAATGGCTCTAAGCAGTGCCAGCTCCTCAGGGAAGAAATCCCAGGGGGTTGCCTCCAGAGGAGTGTGCAGGGCACAGGAAGGCACTGGTGTTTTGGGACACTGTTTGCTTGCAAGCACAGCACAATGCACCCCCTCTGCATATGAGGGTTCATGGATCACCCCACACAGGCTGCTCCACCTCTTTCCCCTGTTCCACATCCTACTGGGGGAGAAAATCCCAAAATTCCTCTTACCCACAGCCACAACAGAGCCTTAAAGAGATTTGCACTGGCTGCCAAGCTGAGCGATAATTAACTCCCTTTGGTTGCAGACTACACAAAACCCCAGGTGAGGCTGGTGGGTGCTGCTCCCATACCTTGTCCCTGGCCAGCTCCTCCTGGGCCAGCTCCACGAGGCGCCGCACCTTGGCAGCGATGCAGAGGTACTTGAAGAAACGCTGGTGAGCCGACCAGAACTGACCCCACAGAGACTTCCGAGACTCCAGCCCGATGCAGTCAGCTGCCTGCTGGAACACCATCAAGGCCTCTGCCCACTGCAGATAATACCAAGAAGAAGGAGTTAATTTCCACTGTCATTCCTGCCGTGCAGGAGGTGATCAGAACAGTCTGAGGGTTGCTAATCTGATTTAGGATCGGTGTGCGTTGGGCTGAGTGAACGCTGGTTATTTTCTCCATCAGCACGATGCAGCTCTGGTTTGCAAATGTGGAACTTTCAAATGGAAGCAAAAAAGTCTGGCTTTTTTATTACGTAGCTGAGCATTGTGTGCCTCTTTTCCTTCTCATGTTTGAGGTCATGGCCACATTTAGGGGCCTCACACCCTCCCACATCCCAGTGGCTGTGCCCAAAGCATGGCCAGGTCTCAGCCTCCCACTACCATGGGCCCAGCTCACCAGCTTGGCTGCCTTGTCATAGACAGCCTTGTACTGCTCATCCAGTGGGATCTCCTCAATCCTGAAGGTCACTCCAGTGAAGCTGAGCTGCCGAGCAATGTACATCCCACTGACCTTCATGTCCATGGCCACGATCTCCATCGCACCGACTCCCCTGGGACAGGACAACAGTTGTAGGACTCAGCCTGGAGCCCCAGCTGTGAACCCCAGTCATGAACCCCAGCTGTGGAACCCCAGTTTTGAATCCCAGCTGTAAAATCCCAGCTGCCTGAACCCCAGTTCTGAACCCCATCAGTGAATCACAGCTGTGGAACCCCAGTTTTGAATCCCAGCTGTGGAACCCCAGTTCTGAACCCCAGTCATGAACCCCAGCTGTGGAACCCCAGTTTTGAATCCCAGCTGTGAAATCCCAGCTGTAGAACCCCAGTTCTGAACCCCATCAGTGAATCACAGCTGTGGAACCCCAGGTTTGAATCCCAGCTGTGGAACCCCGGTTGTGAACACCAGTTGTGAACCCAAGTTGTGGAACCACAGCTCCAGAACCAGCCCCTCCCCAGCTCGTGCTGCCCACACCATCCTCGGGCTCTGCACCACCGCCCACACAAAGCCCCCACCTGCACAGGGCTGGACAGGACTCACCTCTTCTCAATGGCATGCAGGAACTCATCAAAGGCTCGGAACGGGGTTCCCTCCCCCCAGATCCCCAGGCGGCTCATATAAATCATGTTTTTTGGCTCTGAGGCACCTGTTGGGACAGAAATCACTGTCAGCAATCCCACAGCACTTGGCAGCAGTTGTGAAGTTGATTAGTTCTTAGGTAAAGAGAACTCTGGAAGAGATTGTCGTTTGCCATTGTGCCTTTGGAGACCTTTCCAAACACTGCCCTCCCTATATTCAGCAGGTAAACATCACCCAGCAGCTGGAACAGCTGGCCAGGAACGAGTTAAACTGGAGAGAAAGTAATGTGACCTGCCAAAAAGTCCCATGTAACATCAGTGATGGGGCTTGGGGCAGATCTCAGCACACTGAGCTCCTCTCTAGCCCTGCAGCACCCCTGGCCTCTCCGTACAGGATCTCACACTCACACCTCGGGGTGCCCCTTCAGGTTAGAGGGGACCTCTGCCACTCCCACACCCACAACGAGGGCAGAGCAGCTCACCTGTGGCACTGGCATAGACAACCCTTGCTCGAGGCAGCTTGTTCTGCAGGTCCAGCACTGCTTTGCCCATTTTGGTAGAGCTGGCGTTTTTGGCTTTGTGGCATTCATCAAACACAATCTGGAGGGGAGTGTCAGTTAAGGAGAAAGGATCTATTTTCATCCTGAGGATGGGAGCAGACAGAAAATACAGCCCAGTCTCCTCCAAGCAGCTGAACAACCTGTCCCAGTATCAAGAGCACTGACTCACAGCCCACACATGGAATCTGCTGGGTTTGCCCAGCCCTGTGCTCTTCAGACCCAAAGTCATCCACCCCTCCCTCTCCCTTCACCTCCAAGGTGTGTCTTGTAATACTGAGGGAGAGGAATGCTGAAAAGGTGCTTCTTCCCCTCCTCCCCTCAACTGCATCCTGGGAAGAGGGGGAGGAGGAGGAGGAGATCTGAGTGTGGGGGATTCCTGTCTCCCGCAAGGCACTGGGCTGCACCCACAGCTGCTCCCCGTGACTTCACATGGCCCCAAGCTCTTTGTTCCCTGCTGAAGCACAATCACAAGCAGCAGCTCCTCTCTCCACTTTTTGTCTCTTGTTTTTTTTGTTTTTTTTTTTTAAGGATACAACTCCCTCAAAGTTTTCCCTGCACCACTCCAAAATCTGTTTTAAGCGCGTCCTGTGCTGTCCCCCGGCCTGGCTTTCGCCGATCAGCGCCGAGTAGGTGGCAAAGAGGACTCCTTCTGAGGTAGCTGTGTCACCGTATTTTATCTGCAGGAAGAAGAGCAGGAGCACACACACACTGTGACTGCTGTCCCCAGCGTGTCACACCCATCCTTGCCCACATTCCGGGCTGCCAAGTGCTGCAGCCGTGCCGGACACGCATTCCCGCTCTGAGAACAAATCCCAGCCTGAGCTCAGAACAGGCAAAAAGCTGTTGGTAGCTGATGTCTTCAGCATTTGTGTTTGGCACTGAAACATGGTGATGACAGGGACTGTAAATGCCTGGAGAAGGGCCCCAGCCAATGTGTCAGCACATCTGGATGCCTGCAGTGAGCTGTGGGGACCGTGCGAGGACATCGATTTTCTGGCAAAAAAGTGCTTCCTTTTTTTTTTAAGCAACAGCTTAGAGTCTTTCATTGCTTTGATCCTTTCTGTCTGTTTTAATTACTTCCATAAAATAATTTTCTCTTTGACCAGGTGAGATTGTTGCCTGTCTCACTGCCATGGGTCCCACATGTAATGAAATACAGGGTAGGGGAAAAAACCCTGGTCCAAAGCTGAAGAAAGTTCCATTTAAAGTCTTTCGGAGCTGAAAACAAACTCCCTTTCTCTTAGTAGAGCACATTCAGAGGTGTCAAACACCTGTGGTTTCTATGGACTTCGTAAGAGCTGGTTGTTCAATACCATTAAAACCAGAGGAGAGGATTTAAGTGAACTGGGAGACACTGGACAGAGACCCAACCACAGGGCACGACAGACACCACTCTGGGCATCTCTGTGCTCCCTGCAGCTCTGAGAAGTAATTCCATGAACCAGCACTGGGAAAGGCTGGCCCAGGAGAGCAGAGCACATCTCACAGAGCTGCTCTCTCCACAGGATTCCTCAGGAATGGTGAAGAAGGTTCCAGCTCTGCTGTACTTGCACTTGCCTGCAGACACTTCCCACTCCCTGCAGGGAACAGCTCCGTGCTCCCTGTGCAGCTCCACAATAAAAATAGCTGGAGCCCCGAGTGGGAAGAGCTGGCTGGGAGGAGGGAACAGTGGCTCTGCTGCTGCCTGAGCCTCGTCCTGCTCCACGTGCTCAGCCAGAGCCTCCAACTGCTCCCGGGGGCTGATTCCCAGAGCAGCAGTGCAGCTCCTACCTTGTTCAGGGCATGCACAGGAATGTGGCAGGCCTCGATGTCCTTCAGGTCTCTCTCAGCATCGTACTTGAGATCGTTGGAGACGCTGAACCTGTGAAGGAGATGTGGGGTGGTTATCTCCTCCTGGGGCTGGTTACCTCCCCCAGCAGCTGGAGCTGGGTATGTCCCCGGGGAGTCTGGGCTGGCAATGTTCCCAGGGACTCAGGGCACACGGTGATTAACAGCTCTGGTGATTAACAACTCTGACTAAAGCAGGAGGAGCTGAGCAGAGCTGTCACATCTCCCACTGCCCACACACCCCAAGGTGAGATCTGACAGCCCATCTGCCCCTCGGCACAGGCTGTGATCTGCAGCAAAGCCCCATATTGCTGGCTCTGCACCAGGGAAGCCCAGGAACAACCCTCCACAACTCCAGAGAGAGCAGGGCCACACTCAACATCTCACCCCAAGGAGCACAAAACCTGCTATTTCACAGTGACTCATTCTCCATCCCTGCTGCAGGGGGAATATTCCCATTTCACAGGCAGCAGTCAGGCACTAAGAGGTGGAAACGACTTACCCAAGGCCACAGCATGACTCAACTCTAAAGCCAACATCAGCACTAAGGAATTCCTTACTTCCAGATCCAAACTAACTCCAAGGTCTTACGGGAAAAGAGGGGAAAAAAATGCCAACAACTTACCACAGAGCTTTCTTCCTCCCTTTAAGATAATTTTCAAAGATGATGCCTGCAACGGTCCTGCCCTTCCCAACTCCGGCACCGTCCCCGATCAGGAACCCAGCTCGCTGCCCATTGGGCAATAAAACTTCATGTTGCTGCAAAATCAACAACAGAACTGAAAATTAAACGAGATTTGCCTTTGCTAAGAGCTTTGATGTGAGAACCACTTAACCCTTTCACATATCCCACAGATGCATGTGCAGTGCTCAGCCAGACGTCAGCAGGAAAGCTCAGGGGTCATGGCCAAGCTCATAAGTGGCAGTTCATGGGAAAGGCCCCCAAAATGCAAAGCTCTCTGCAAGAAATGTCCAGGGTTTTTGCCTCTTTGGGAAACATAAGCCCCCGGCTTCAAACAATACTTCAAAAGGTGTTTAAAATGCCAAAGGAGTTTCATCACCTGAATTACAGTCATTTTGAAACACGTGTGAACACCTGTCCCTGCAAGAGGCAGTTCCCTTCAGGTGTGAGAGACCTGAGGTGCAGGAGGTACCTGGCAGGCGTAGATGATGGCTTCCAGCTGTAGTGCAGACAGAGAGCCTTTGTCAGCCACAGAGCAGGGCAGGGAAAGGCTGTAGGTGATGTCAGGTGGGGGGACACTGGACAGGGTGCTCGTCTCCACCACCAGGTCAGGGTGGTGCTTCCCAATCTTGGCTAAATGACAACAGAACACAGGTCAGTCGAGGTCTTTACTCCCAAGGGCACCTCAGAGCTCATCACCCAGCCAGAGCCCAGGGCACTGTAGAGTTTCCCTGGAAAACCACAAGCCTGGGAGGTGCCATGGCAAACACACAATTAAATTAGGTTGGTCCACAATGGAGTGAAGAGAACTTCCCAATGCAACACTCACACTTTGAGGGGATATATTCTGCATAGGTCTCCGTCTGCCCCAACTCTTCTGTTTCTTCCTCCTCACCTTCATCCTCTTCCTCTGCAGGAGCCTGAGACTGAAGAAAAACAGCATTGACCCAACGTTAATCTTCTTGCAGAGCTACAGACATGCATGGTGCTGTGCCCTGCCACAAACTGCCACTGGAACCATCCCCCAAAGCCACAACCCCCCTAAACACAAACCATCTCATTCCCAGACTAAGGAAAGCCATCAGTGGGAGCCCACCCCAGGGGATGTAAGAGCTGCCCAATGCTTGGTCCTCTCCAAACTGGGGAGAGATGTTTGCACCACTCTTGGGATGGGCTGTGGGGTCGTGTGAACCCTGCCCTGAGCAGGCACCTGGCCCAGCTTTACACCCAGCACTGTGCCCACAGCAGAGAGCAAAGTCCTGAGAGTCCTAAGAGTCCCTTAACACAGCGAGGTTCCCTCCTGGGAAATACAACTTCTGGGAAAGGGCAAGGACTTGTGCCTACCCGAGTTTCTTGTCTCACTCCCTCTGGAGGGAAAAAGGTCAGAACTGCTCCCCCCAGCACTGGGATGTCACCAGGAGCATCCCACTGAGGCCACCACGGCTCTCACCTGGTAGCTGACGAGGAGTGGGGTGTTGGGGACAGCAGGAACGTGGTCACTGGAGCTGTTCAGGCCAGGGAATGTTGTGCTGGGTGAGAACAGCTGGAACAGAGGGTGCAGGTGAGGAAGGGCAGACATGGAAATGCACCAACAAAGATCCTTGGACACTGTGAACCCTGGACTGTGCAGCTTGGGAGCTCCCAAGACACTCCATGAGGAGAGAGAGTCACCAAGATACTCCGGGCTGAGGAGATCCTTTGCTCCCACACAAACAAATTCAGCCTGGAATTTCCCCACAGAGAGCAGGGTCAGGCCAGCAGCTCGTGGCATCCAAAGAGCAATCAGCAACTCCAGGAGCAGCACTACTCCAAGTTTGCAGCCTGTGCAGAGCGCCAGGCTCAATGACAGGCCCATGCTCCACCAGCAGCAGAGAAAGATGGGAAGTTCTTAGGCATAAACACTCCTATTTTTAAATAAAATTAAAAAAAAAAAAAAGAAGAAGAAAGAAAAAACCCACCCTCCATTCCTGGAAGCCTGAGTCAGAATTACCAGAAGGAAGCTGGACAGAAGAACTGTTTTCAGTGCCAGCAAATCTGGAGAGCAGGTGAAACATCCCCACCTACAAATCCAAGCTCAGTTTGGTCTCGGACAGGACAAAGGCCAGGAGCTGCTGAAAGGGCAGCATGTGTTCTCACAGCTCCAGCAGCAGGAAGCGAATGCAAGGCTGGGTTTGCATCACAAAATCCCCAAAGTAAAAATCTCTGCTCTCCTGACCCAGCTTTGGCACTCAGCATTCCACTTGGGAATTGCAGAGGAAGCAAAAGGAACCTCAGCTGTTGGGAGCATTTGAAAATCACCCACACAGGTGAGAATGTGCCAAAGCAGGTGGGAACAAGAGCTGCAGTGGGAGATGGATCATCCACCTGTACAATTCCTGCCTTTCCCTACTCTCCCTCACCTCCTGGTTTGATTTTCTCCTCCCTCTGTGCTAAGGACATCCAGAGAAGAGGAACACAGGTCCGAGAGCACAGGGCTGGAAACAGGAGAGAGACTGACAATTGCACAATCACAGCCTTGGTCTTAGTCCACTTTTTTCCTCTCTGCATTATTCTCCATTTTGTCCCACCTTGCCATGACTTCCCTGGGAAGGGAATCAGTCCCATGTGGCTGCCAAGCCAACCTCCCTCTGTGTAAATCCCTTCCCTGGGCTCTGAGCTGGGAGAAGGCTGCTCACATCTCAAACATATTGTGAATGAGCAACAGAAAACTGCATCAGCAGCTCACAAATTCCAGTCACAGGCTTCCAAGGCTGGGCTGTGCTTCCCAGCCTCAAAAACACTGGGAATGTGTGAGATGGGTGACAGAAAACACAATGTATGACAGGGACTATTTTTAAAAGGTTACTTCACAACTCCATTACAATCGAAGCTGTTTTGTCTGCTGTTCCTGTAAATATTTCACAGGGTGGCAGCTCTTCCCTCTCTGCCCATTCCTGAGTGATAAACAGAGCCAGTATATTGGATACAGTTCCTTTCCTTGGGATAACAGCTCTCCCCACAGGCACATGGAGGCAGTTCTGTGTCCAGCCCTCCCCACTTTGATCCCAAACCAGCTTCAGCACTGGGCACCTCAGTCCAGTGATTCTCAATGAACTGGGAATGTTTATTTTTAAAAAGCACATAGCACAGGGCTGCTCCTGTACCTGGGATCCACAGGTGGGTCTCCCACAGGATGCATCCAGCTTGGCTCCTGGGATGTCCCATGCATCAGAACTGTGAGAAACTGATGTTCCTGCTCTGCCTGGGTCTCTGAGACAAAAGTTCTGGAAAAACTACTCCTGATAACCCAGCAGTGGGCTGTGGGTCAGAGCTGGCTGCACAGCCATGGCTGAGGGATGTCCTGGATCACAGAAATCAGGATGTAACGTGACTGATGTTCCATCACTGTAGCTTAGTGACTGCTCAAAAGCCAAAATTCCTGCAATTCTATGGAAAAGTACAACGCTGTGGTGATGTGGGGAGGGATGGGATTATCTAAACTGCTGATATCCCACACCAGTGTGCAGTGGTGAGTCAATCTGACAGTTCTTTCACCCAATGCCCCGGTACACGGTACCACTTGCACGCAAAAATGAAACCAAAATCTCTTGTCCAGGATGCACCTCACTGACACCACCTCAGGAAATGTTACTCAGTTACAAAGCAGCCCCAAAAAGCAGCAACCCCGCCCCAACTGCCTCAGCAAACACAGATAAGACAACACTCAAAATTAGCTGGAGATTCCTTTCCAAAGGAAGTCGTTTATAAATGGAATTCCAAGGAGTTAATTGGCCTTATCTGAGCCCAAGAGCTCAGCAGGACACAGGGGGAGAGGGCAGGACGTGAGGAACAGCACGGGACACAAGGGACAGGGACAAGGAGCAGCACAGGGACAGGGACTCTGCTAGAGATCCTGCTGTGCTCACACGAGTCAGTCTCACACTTACACAATGTTTATTTCTCCCTTGTTTTCTTCATGGTGGATTTAGAACAGCTTTTCCCAGTAAGTTTTTGTTGTGCACTGCACAGACACAAAAGCCCAGGCTTTTCTAGGCACTGAGTGTCTCAACCAGAGTTCACATGTTTGGAAACAGGACACCACAGAACCATTTCTGCAGGGATTTGGGCTCCTCCATAAAAACCCAGCAATAATACCAGAACAGGAGCAATGTGGTACGTGGCTTCTCTATCCTGGGGGATGCATCTGCTCTCCAGCAAGAGAGATTTGCAAGCCTGGGATGTCTGCAGCCATTTCTTGAGTTCCAATAGCTCAGCTCTCTTCCTGCTGCCTCAAACTGCAAGTTCCAACTTGTCCACAGCTTGCAGGCTGCTCAGGGAAGCACAGTCAGAGACACTGAGCACAGCAAAGCCTCAAAATGCAGCAGTGGCTATCCCAGTTGCCTCCTCAGGTAGCCACTTTGGGTGTTTTTCCCTCATTATTCCTAAGAGAGTGACCTCCAATGGAAGTATGAGGCACAGATGGACAGGCACTGCAAGAGCTGAGACCAAGATCCAGTCTTGGATGAGGATGATGTGGCCCCAACAACCCCCAGAGCCAGCTGGTGCCCGTGGTGCCCATGTCAGTCCCACAGCTGAGGCAGAGCAGAGAGCAGAGAGCTGGTGAAAATGCCCAAAAATGTCCACAATCAGACGATGCTGAAGGGACTGCAGGGAGATCCCACACCCCAGAAAACTCTGGGATGTAAAAGCTTGCAGGGACTTGGGACTCACAAAGTAAACACAAATGGTGAGTCTTAAGTTGAGACAGTTATTTAGTCATTGTTACTAAAATATTTGCCCTGAAGAATAAACAAAAGGTGCTGCTGCAGGGGGAAATTAATGATCCATGTCAGGGTGGTTTTCCTGGAGTCCTTCCCTTCAGCATCCTGAGCACCCTGGACCTGCTGAATGTTTTAGGGATAGATCCTCCTCAGGAGGCACCTACGGGTGCCAGGAGAAAGAGCTACTGCCTGCACTGCACTCTGGTAGAGTGCATGAATCCCTCTGAGAGGGGATACCCTCCTGCTTCAGGAGACTGAACACCCATCACCACTTCACCCCTTCCCTCCTCCAGCAAAGTTGGTGACAGTGCGGTAACATCACCACACCTCAAACTTCACCCGAAGGAACTGGGCTGGTTTCTTAACTGCTCAGTGAAACCCCCCCATGGAATGAAGCCTGAGGTAGCTCCTGACTGCTGGGAGGATGGGAAAGGAGCAGCCCCTACCTCGATCTGGTTCTGCTGCGGCGTGTTCACATCCCATAGTGTTGGCACGTGGTTCAGGCTGTCAGCGGGCAGGAAATCCTTGGGATCCGCGATGTCCGACAGGGAATCCGCGGGGGACGAGAAGAGGGAGTTGTTGTTGGAGAGCTCATCGAGGTATGAAGAATCCTGCAACAGAGACACGACCATGCTTAGAGGAGGCAGGAGGAGACCAGAGAGCTCCTTCCTCACTCAGCCAGCGAGTTCTAATTTCTTGCTGTTCAATGAGCAGCTCCGCTACTTCGCGCTCCACAGATCTCAGAAATTAACCTGGAACTGAGGACACGCTCTGAGGCGCTGTTTGAAAAGCTGTTCCTAGAAAAAGCAGGAAAAGCCCTGGCCAGGAGTGTGGGTACATGGTCATGGCTGACTCGGGCCATGCACATCCCTGCACATGGACTGGGAGAGAGAGGAGCATCCAACAAGGCATTGCTCAACTCCACTTTGTGCTTGACTAAAAAAGGCTGCTGAGGGCTGCAAAGGCTTCAGCCTGACCACAAAGGACTGGAGGATTTCATTCATGTGCAGGGGCCCTCAGAGACCCAGCTACACCTCATCACAGTGTGGCTGTTTCACTGCAACTTCCAACACAGCCTGGAGCCTGTGGGTAACATTCCTCTCCTCCTGGCAGGTTCTGCACACATGAGGCTGCCAGGGGCAGGGGAAGGAGTGCTGGTGTCACCTGGATTTGAATTTAGGTAAATCCAGGCAGATCTACCAATCCTCTTCCCAAGGGCCAGCCCTAGCCCAGACAAGGAACGTGCTTCAGCAACAGGGACCAGACTCTGACCTTGCTCTTCTTCTGGTGACTGGGCTGGATGGTTTGCAACTGTTTTATTTGGTGCCAGCCCAGCAATGCTGTTGGTTTGAGTGACACAGACTTTGGCTCAGAAAGAGCCATCAATCCCCTCCCCAACATCAAGCCCTGGTCTGGCTTCCCTATTTCAGGTGGCAAGAACCAAGAGCCAGTAAGCACTTCTTGCTCTGCATCCCTCACTGTGGCACAGGTCCCTGCCCCTTCCCCGGCTCCATCCCATCACCTTTAGCCCTCCTCCCATACCAAACAGCATTTACAAATTTTATCTAAGCAGAAAAACGTTGCTGTTGATTAAGAGTGATTACTTCCAGCACTCAGGTCTGGCCAGAGATGAGCCTCTGTCCCCAAGGGAAGGGGAGATGGACCAACAGGTCTGTTTTGGTGGCCCCACAGACTCTGCCAACACGGATGGGTCTGTGGTTCCACACAGCTGTGTCAGCACAGCCCAGCCAGAGCACCAGGGTAACCCACCAGGCTGCTGCCAGCAGAGCCAGGGGCTGGTACAGGAGGAATCACTGCTCACTTCCAGTAAAGGGCCAATTTCCCACTACAGGCAGAAAGGCAGCCAAAGACTCTTAAAAGTCACTTAGCCCTGCCTGACATAAACCCACGAGCAGCTGAGCCTGGCTGTGCTGTTCCCAAGGGCTTCAGGCCAAGAGCTGGGTCAGACCCCTCCTGATTGCTATCAAAAGTAATGGGCTTGTAGTGTTTAAACCACAGGGACACGTTCCCTTCTCCTTCTTCCCAGAGATGTCTCATTTGGCTGGCGTGTGCCCTGAAGCCATCAGTGCAGGTGCTGGAAGCACTCCAGCAATGGCAGGTGTGATGTGGGGAGTTTGGGTTCCTCAATTACCAACTGATGGACCTAAAGACTCAGGGAGTGAGGGCAGCACTTCCTGGGCAGCTTCTGGTATTTCCGTAGCTATTTCAGGACTACCCAGAAATCAAGGCATTCATGAAGAGGCACCCGGATTTATCACCTTGGAATTAAGGGATCTCTGGACTCTCCTTCACACTCGAGAAAGCAGAAAAACACTTGGGTGGGTCTGGCCGTGGCCAGAGTTAGTGGCCTCTGCAGGAGAAGGATGGTCCTAATCCCATTGCTGAGACAGCTCCAAGCAGGGTTTGCTCACCTGCAAAGGGCACTGACAGAGGCTGGGGAAGGAGGAAATATCTGCACACCTGTGTCATGGCAGGGGAGGCTGTGAGGCAGCACAGAGTGACCATCAGGGTCCCAACAATAGGCAAGGGCCGGGCTGGAATAGCAACAGGATATGGAAAAGCCTCATGACACAACCTGAGACATCCCAGCAAATGTCACCCAGCCCCTTCCATCCCCAGGGAAGACTCCAGCCCCACCACTGGGCTGAACTGGGGAGTGGAAATCAGCCTCCAAGGCAGAGGGAGGACAATACTCCTCCTGGAAGTGATGCAGTGATCCATCCTCTGCCAGCATTACGAGGCATTAGTCACGAACTTCCAGAGTCTCCCATTTGTCTTAACTAATTGCATTATCTAAAGAGCACGAAAGTTAATCACCTGCCAGTTTCCCTGCCCCAAGAACTTCCACCACCACCAGCACCTCTGTAAATTTATCAAACCCAGGGTAATTGTTGAACACAAGGCCATGGATAACCACAACCAGTACAAACCATGCCTGGATTAATCACACCAGTGGTTTATCTGCTGCAAACAGGAGCAGCTGCCCCGGTGACCTCAGGGAAAAGGAAGGATCATCAACTCAACCAAGAGCTCATAGTCAGGGTTAGCTCAAACACTGGGGTTTGAAATGTGTAATTTTGTCCCTGTTTCAGATGCACTAATCAGAAACACGAGGTTCTACAGCAACAGCACTTCTCTTTCACTGGAAGTTGATGTTCTGCAGCAGATGGAAGTTGTCCTGACAGGCAGGATCTTTATTTCAGATACTTTCCTGCAACTGTTCTTTATATAAATCTTATTCCTGGAATTCAGCATCTCTGTGGCATCCTCTGGACTGGCCCCAGCAGGCCCAGGCCTCTCCTGGGCTGAGGACCCAGAGTTGGAGGCAGAGCTGCAGGTGGGTCCTGGAGCAGAGGATGACCTGATGCTACTGTGGCACATGGTACTCCTGTCATTATCCCAAAACTGAGATTATCAAACAATTATCTCCCCAGAAAAGATCAGGAAAAAATCAGGGTAAACCAACCCAGACACTCAATCTTTCTCCAAGCCCCTGGGAACAGCTCAGCTCCCTCAGACAAAACAAAGTGTTAAAAATAATGAAAGAACAGGTGAAGTCTAAATACAGATGGAACAAGCACCCTAAAAATATTTTTTTTTCCATCAAGCCATCAATAGAAATGGTTTATTTTCTCACAATCCAGACACTGAGAAAACAGTGTCTGCAAAGCAGCTCTGGATGACTGCGCTGCAGAGCACCCAAGTGAAGAGGGGGTTTTATTAAAAACCCAAAACCCTATCTATACACCCAAATACACACCCACAACCACAGCCACACTGCCAGCCAGGACAGATCTGGCACCTCAAAGTCACTGATCAAGCAAATTATTATTCAAGAGTGACCGAATCAGCAGCTGCAGATGATCACTATAAAATCTTTTAGCTGCAAAACCCCAAAGTCTTTCTAAATTTGGGGCAACAAACTGGCAGTGTGGAGGGTTTAGCTCTGGCTGGACCGTGTTCCCCTCGCTTCCTGCACCCTGCATCAACTTTGGAAATAAAACCCCTCAAAGCCATCACACCTGCACAGACACACGGATCAATTCTCACACAGCTCCTTCCCTCCAAGTTTCACATGCAGCAACCAAGTTCTGACTGACAGAACAGCGTCCAGGAACGCAGCTTCCAGCAAAACAGAAATCACATCTTTGGGGACAAAAAAAAAAAAAAATNAAAAAAAAAAAATCTATTCCCGGTACCCAAGGTGGAGAGGTGTCACTCCCAAAACTCTGCAGCCACTGCAGAACTCCCGGGGAGCAGCTGCCCTGGCGACCAAACACACGAGGAATTCCGCGGAGGAGGAGGAAAAACCCAGGAAAAATGAGGCTTTACCTTGTAGAGAGACGGGAACTTTAGCCAGAACTGCATTTGGGACATTTTAGAGCAGCATTCGGGGGGCTGTCGGCGCGGGAGGCAGCAGCAGGGGGAGGGTGCTCAGCAGAAAGTGGAAAAAGGTCCATTCACGGCCGGGGCTCATCGGGGGGCTTTAAAAGCCAACATGCAGCAGCCAGAGGAGGGAAAATGGAGACTCAGGGCCCGGCAGAGCCGTCCTGCACCCGGAGATTTGCATAGACTGTTTAGTCACGACGAGAGGGCTCTTACTTCCTCTAAGTCCAGGGCTGACTTTCAGGAAATGATGCCTGCTTGGTAAGTCAGTGAAATTACTGGCAGTGCGAGGAGAATTACTGTACGTGGTGTAATCCAACCACAGAGCTCAGTAAACAGCGCCGGGCTCCGCAGAGCCAGAGGGCTCCGGGCTCCCTCCGCTCCCCTCCCCGGACACCCAACGCCAGACTTTGTCCCCCTGGCAGCCCCTGCTCTGGGCTGGGGGTCCTGCCCTCCTGCCTCCCTCCATCCACCCCCTCCCCGGCTCGCATGAAGTGGTTGAAGTGACAAAGCTCACGAGTATTCCCACGTCGGTGTCCCCCCAAGAGCCATGTGCTCTCTTTGTCTTTGGTGTCTGCCCCACCCCAAATCGTGCCTTTAGAAATCCAAAGGAGTGGCCCATTCTCTTCCCTTTCCTCCCTGGATCACTGTTATTTCCCAGGGACCATTGCCTTCTCTTTCCAAGGCTGTCCCTTTTCACTTTAATAATTTTGGTAACAGAAACAAGCACAGTTTCTGGCGGGGACAAGAAAAAGGCACAAGAAGGGACACCTGAAAGGGATGTAACCTTAATAAAGGTCTCCTCCAACGCTACTGGAGATGAAAGAAATCATCCAGATAAACCCCCACTCTCCAGAAAACCCCTGGGAACTGTCGTGTTTGCTTTGGGTGCAAGAGGCTCCTGTTTGCTCTTCCCTGGCAGGGCTGGTGGCAGCCCCAGAGCCGAGCTCTGCCCGCGGGGTCAGTTCCAGTTTGCCCAGCAAACCCAGGAGAGCACGGACCCAGCAGTGCATGACATGCTGGGAACGGGGAGGGAGAGCAGCCCTGAGTGCTCCCAGTCCCTCCATCCCTGCTCCCAATCCCTCCAGGCACCCACGGCGCAGCTCCAAGGGTGCGCAGCTCGTCGCTGTCCCGGCGTTTGAGCCAGCGTTTGGTGCCTGCTGCTGTGGCTGTCACTGCTGAGGCAACTCCTCCCGGGGCCTTGTGCCGGGAACAGCTGGAAAATCCCATGTTTACGAGGCACTTCCCAAAAAAACCAGAGCTTTGGAGTGAAAGAAGTGGCACGAAGTCCCAGCAGACCCGCGAGAGAGGCGAGCAGACAAAGCCCTCCAGGGAGAGTCGAGTGAGGGAATTCTGCTTTTTGTGCCATCAGATGAGGAAGGAGGATGGGCCTCTCCAAGGAAAACTCGCCAGGTACTGTGGCTGGAAAACCACCCAGAGGGCAAAAACCTGCAGTGGGGCTTGTTTCCAAGGGCAGAACCCTCTGCAGCACCACGGCTCCATAGGCACTGGGACATCAACAGTGAGGATCCACATTCCACCCTCCACACACCCAGTCCAGGAGGTTTTTTTCAATAAGCAAATGGGAAAGAGAAACACACTTTCTTTTCCCTGGCACAACTGCAGCTATGGCAGGGTCTGTGGTCATGGCTGGGGCTCCCAGGAGGAGCTGGAGCATCTGCTGGGCTCTCCCTGTTCCCAGGACCTCCATCTCACCTCACAGTGGAGGCTGCAAGCAGCACTTCCCTGAGAGCCAGAACTGCCCTGAGAGCCAGCAGAACACCCTGCAGGGATTACAGTGACAACAAAACCTGGTTTCTGTGGGCAACAGGCTCAGTGTAGAGAAAGGCTGAGGGTTCTCAAGGCTGCTTTTCTCTGAATTTGCTGTATTTAAGGGCAGGCTCTGCTGGCCCGTGGCGCAGGTTCTTTAATGACACGTGTGGAGTGAAGAGGCCAAATTAATTTCTGAAATGTCTTAATTAGTGACTCGCAGTGTGACCTTGACTGAACCACTATGTCCTGCCTGAGCCAATCGAGGTCTCGTAATCCACGCAACCTTTGGAAGAGCAGGTGGATTATTTCCTCTTCCTCTTCTGTCCATGGGGCAAAAACACAGACACGAGAGACCTGTGCTGCCGGAGGAAGCGGGAACACGGCGCCGACACCCAGGGCTGCTGCATTGATTTTGCAAGACCACAGCAGTGTAATCACCACTGGGGAGATAAACCACTGCAGAACCACCACCTGGAATGTTCCCAGCCTGTCCCAGGGGAGAGGCAATCCTGCTCCCCACAATTCACCCAAGAACACGTGTGCTGACAGACAGGGACAAGGAAAACAGGATTATTCCAGCACTCACATCTGATTTATCCCCTTCCAGCCAAGCCCAGGGAGTCGCTGTGCTGGGGAACCTTCTGCACCCCCTGACTCAGACCAATTCTGCTTTGAATTAAAGCATCTATTTTAAACCACATCCCCATAGTCTGCTGTTGGATTCTATTACCAGCACTTTTAAGAGCACTGAGCGTTTCAGACCGGCTTTTCCCGCTTTTGTTGGCTTTGGGAAGGGAGGAGGCAGGGAATGGCTCCTGCCAAGAACTTCAGGAGGCAGATCCCCATCCCTCCTGCCCAGAGTCCCATTGCTGCTTGGAGGCAGCAACACAGGTGAAAACTAATCAAGACTGGAATGGGGGAGATATCTGAGCCCTCCAGGTTCTTTTACCCTTTCCCCAGGGCCACAGGCACCCTGGAGGGCTCCTGCAATCCACTGACAACAAATTATACTCCAAAAGCTGAATTATACCTCCCCTCTTCCTGGGAACCAGATCAGGATGCCTCAATTGGAGCACCCCAAGCCTTTGGTCAGTGCAGAGTGAGCTGTTATAACCACAGCCTTCACTTTCCTTACCCCAGGCCTGCAGGAAGTGTCAGGTATCTCACCCAGAGGGGTTATAAAATGTTATTACATCAGCCCAAACCCCAAACCTGCATTGCAGAAACAAAGCACGCAAAGCCACTTGTTCTCCCAAGGCCTCAGAGCCAGGTAACTGCCTGCAAATGGATTTTAATGTCTGTGTTCCCTGTAGACATAACTCCAGGACAGCAACAGAAGTTTCAGGACGTTTCTTATTCCAGGAAACTCTTTGTTTCAGCCACAACCAAGTGTTCCATATAATTTAATAACTGTTCCATTGATTTCTCCTAAATCACCCCAGCTCTGTGTACTGCAGCACTTCTAAAAATTAATACTTTATTTAAGAGCAGGTTAATTTTTCCTCCTGCTTTAACAAGGAAGATTAACAGGAGAATGTAATGGGCTGGTGGTGAGGAGAGGGCTGGTTTATGATTAACACATGTGGTCAGGAGCCCCCATCCACCACAGCAGATCAAGCAAGGCTGTAACTGCATCTTTAAAGTGTTACTGAAGGTGACTCTGCCTGGGAGCAGCCAGTTCCTCCTGGCCCACAGGATAAATACAAATGGCCAGACCTCCTCCCTCCAGCCCAAGCACAACTCACATTTTAAGAAGGGGACCAGAGCTCCTCCCAAAGCATTCACACCAAGAGCTGCTTCGCTGAGGGGAGAAGGAGGATCTGCAGAGTCCCCTGCACACCCACCGTGCCCCCAGCTCTACCTTCCCCTGGAGCTGCTCCCCCTCCCAGGTTTCTTTCTCAGTGGACCTCAGGGCACATAAAGTAGGCAGAGGAGGTTTCTGTGTGTTCAGCAAAGTCCTGTTCTGGAGCCACAAGTCACACAAAATTAGGCAAAGGGAACACAGCCTGCCAGCAAAGGCCATCAGAGATAACAGAGCTCAGAGGAATTAGGCAGAATCTGTGTTTCAACTAACTCCAAACTGACCAGGGCAGTGAAGTTAAAGAAAAATCTGTGGTGGCCAAGAGCAGCAGGTATTACATGGCAGGAATGCTCTCCTAGAGCAGGGTGTTCTGCCTTTATAAGGTTCTGGAGACAGACACAGCTCACAAGGACAGCACAGGCCAGAGGATAAGTTAAACCCTCCTGGATTCAGTGCTTTATTGTGGCAGTTAACAGCTCTCACCATCAGTGTCACAAGACAGCACTGCCATGGCCACAGTGCCTTTGCTGAACTGCCCATGAGTGCCAGATCCCAACTCAGCAGCACCTGGGACTGCAGGAATAACCAGCAGGAAGGGAGGGAAGCAACAGAAACCAAACCCTGCTTTTCTCTCAGGACTGTGATTTGTAAGGACACGTGGGCAGTCCGTAGACTTTTCCATAAGGAGATGGCACCATGTGGTCGGGATGAGACTTTGGCTGAAGACAAAAGTTCCCAAGACCAGAAACTCTGTCAGACCCAACGTGGCCTCCCAGAACTATTTTCTGAACCTTCGCTCAAGCCACTTGTTTATATAAAAAATGCCAACAGATCGGCAAGGATGAATCACTCAGGAGCAAGCCAGAACCCAAAAATACTGTGGAGGAAACAAGTTCAAGTTCACATCAGGCTGTTCTGGCCATGCAGCAAAACACCTTCTCTGCTCAGTGAGGTGAATGGTTCAGCTACAGAGAAACTCCCAGAGCCTTTAGAAAATGTGGCAATTCCCACTCTCAGTGTTCCCAGGTCAGCACTCTGCAGGACCAGGACCACCGAAACAAAACATGGAAGGATGAGGGGAGGAAATGCCACTGCCAGAGGAAAAAGCACCAGAACTCCTGCTCTCCAAACCCTACTGCACATGGACAATCACTGCCACCAACAGCAAGGGTTTGCTACACAAATGCCTCAATCATTTGCTCTTTAGACCTTTTGAATCCTTCTTCATTATTCCTCCAAATTCTGGATTCTGCTACCAGAGGAAAGTCAAGAAAACAGCCTGCATCCGTGAGTGGAGACAGAACAAGTCCTCCCACAAGCACCTTGCCTGCCAAAGGACCACAGATTGGATCAGGAATCTCTTACCAGCACCTGCAGCAGACTCCTCATGTTCCCCCTTGGGCTCCACTGCTCCGTCTGGCACGGTCGGACCAGCCCCCGCCACTCCTGCCATGGCAGCAGGAAAGTTTGGAAAAGACAGGTACTTTCCTGTACAGCCACCTGGAAAGATGGAACCACCCAGCTGCTCCCACCCCTCCTGGATGGCATGTTTCAGCTTCCCAAGCTAAACATTAATATTTAACAATTTGGCATCTGGGACAATGAGGAAACAGTAAAGTGGAAAACATTGCTGAAGAAAGGGCTGGGAAAGCTTCAGGGCACTCCCGGATGGCTCCAGACTGATGCCACTGCTGCTCCACCAGAGCCAGGCTCCAACTCTGGCTCCTGTGAGCTGATCTGCAGCTTTTTTCTGGATGAGCAATGCCCAGTGGCTCAGAGACACATGGGGTTTATCCATGACTTCCATGTCAGTGCTTAATGCATCCTAATCCCAGAGAACACCAGGAGAGACCAGAGATACTTGGAAGTCCAAAGCTGAGTGTACAAGAAGGCTGACCTGGCTCCATGCTGCAGAATGAGCTTTTAGAGGATGACTGGAGCCTGAAATTCCTCTTCCAGAGACAGCCCCACCAGTGCTATTTCACCCCAAAAGGCGAAATAACTGAGTGCTCGCCCTTGGCTCCAGGGAGCTCCAGACACACCCCAGCCCTTGGAGGTACCAACTCCAGCAGGGAACTTCAGCATGGAAAACACAGCTCTAGCAAAGCCTCATTTTCAGTGCTCCTCAGTTTCAGCACACACAGGGTGACACATCACTGCCCTGTGGGATCTCCCCAGACAAACCATGGAACAGGACAGGAGAGCACCACAAAGCTGCTCTGCTCCTGCTGGGAATGTACATGGCACTAAGTGGTGGTACAATACCCCAGTGAAGGAACTGGTCTGGCTGCATTAGGTTCAGAGGACACTTTGCTGTGTCCATACTGGGGGCAGAACACCTGCAGGTACCTTGCAATATGTGCAGTCTCACTACAGAGACAAGGAGTCCAAACAAAAGCTCATTTGCCTAAAATCACCTCACTCCCATGCATGGCTTCTTCTCCCAAAGGATGAGAGCAGCACAATAATGATTTCCTGCTCTGGGAATCATTTGAGGTCATTCACACTTGGTCTGTCTCAGAGCCTTGTGCTCTTTTCTCATCCAGCCAACACAAAGCATCTCCTTTCACAAAGAATCTCCAAAAATCTGCTCCTCCAAGCTGGCTGAGATCAGTTTCTGTGATGCAGCAGGGAAGGAAGCTGACTGACCACTTAGATACTAGAAAATACATAAGTTAAAGAAATAATTAAGCCCTTTTCCCGTTAAACCCATCAGCCAAACTCCACCAGACCTGGAGGTGAGACCTATGGGGGGGAACCCCTCTCCCCTTCCCATCACAGCCCAGTAAATGGTCTCACAAGTTGATGAGATCACCTTTCAGCCTTGTTCCTCCCACAATTAATTCTGCAGGAGGCAGAGATCAATGCTCCTGTGATTCAATTATTTATCTGATTTAATCCAGCCAGAAAACCCTGACCAGCAGCTGCCCAGTGGCTCCCCAGGTGGGTCCCTGATGTGAGGCACAGGGAGCTGAACGGGGGGATCACATCAGGAGCCACCTCAAAAAGCACAAATCCCCAGCACCTGCTCATTTAAACCTACAGAAATAAGAGCCACAAGGAGAGACAAAACCTCTCTTTGGCCACACCAAGAAACCAAAAATATGAGGGGAGAATTAACACATACACAGGCAGACACCAATGTCTGTATTAATTCCTAGAAAGGATATAGCCAGTCCCTTCTTTATTCCAAAGTCAGCTCTCTCATATCAACTGCTTGTAGTTTTTACTGACTAATCTTACCATAAGATGTTGCCAAAAGCCAGTGCAACATTCCAAAACCTCCACTGAAGGAGTTCCTTCCCACCCAGAGAGATCCCTGAGGTGAGGGAGCTCTGGGTCCCCAGAGATGTTGAGCGACTCAGGGTCACTGTTCATTCCTCCCACACTTCAGTTCTGCAAAAACTGACCTGGCTCCACTCTTGAAATGCTGGGCAATGAGTTGATGTAATCCCTAAATATTCACTATTCAGGAATCCACCACTTGTAACCAGTGAGGAAGCACGTGCAGCACAAGAGCATTTTGGGAGGGAAGTAACTGAAGTGTCTGAAGCGTGTTCAGTTCACACCCTGGGATCCTCCTGCAGGCAGGACCATCCCCAGCACTGCCAGTGTTTATGCCAAATATCCCTTTAAAAAATAGAAGCAATTTTACCACAGAGAAGCTCCTACCAAACTACAGACACCTTTCAAATTCCTGGTGTCAGAGGATTGATCCCAATTGCACACAATTCTTCTCTGGGGCTGGACAAATTTATTGTCCATCTCTTCCTTTCCCTTCAATAAGGCAACACTGAAAAATAACCCCCAGCACCCCAAAGCCTCCTTTTCCCCAAACACATCAGGAACTCTGCACTTACCTGAGGAAAATCCCCATTTTTTGGTAAGAAGTCAGTGGGGTCCACAGTTGCATAGTTTGTATCCAAGAAATGTGGTCTGCTGATGGAATCCATATAAAAATCCTGAGGGGGGTTAAAATATTGCCTGTAAGGAAATGGGAGAAGCAGTTACTCCCTGTCAGTCCTCAGCACTTCTCAGGCCACTTCAGCCCCTGGCAACAGTGAAACTGCAACTCTGGGATGTCACATCCAGGAGAAGGATTTTATTATGGACATTATCCAGAAGACAGATGGCAAAATAATACCTCTACCAGTTCTATCCCACTTCCCAAATCCAGCAGTGTAAGCATGCTGAATTAAGAATATAATTCTTGGCAGTTTGTGTAAACCAGAAGGATTTAAAAGATAACAATGGTCTGCAGTGCCCAGTATTTCAGCCCTGATGAAAAAGCAGAATGAAGCCCTGGCATGGCCCAGCGTGATGGGTGTGGTGTACCTGCCAGTCACACCATGTAAGGACATGAGGTGCAGGGAAACATCACATCTGAATGGCAGTTTGGGCCACAAAACCCCCAAAATAGCCCCACAAACCAGCTCTGACAGGGAAACACCCCCGTCAGCCCACCTGGACAGAGGCTTCAGCACTCACAGACCCCAAAGGCAGGTCAGAACGGAAGGGCTGGGGCCTGGGAAACACAGAACTGTTACCCAGAGAGAGGAACTAGGGATGTGACTGGTGTGAGTTCAAAGGCAAGATCTCTGCTCAGCTAACAAGGGAACAAAGCAAAGATCCTGCCTGCTCCTCCCGGGCAGGGCCATGCCAGCTGCCTCCTGCTCCCAGCATCCGCTTCCTCCGGGCAGCCAGGGGCAAAAACTGCACAAGAGCAGCCAATTTCCTTCCTCCTGCCCAGGAACAGCCACTGGCCTCTGCTCCACGCCACCTCCTGGTTTGTACAAGCCCTTTCCCTCTCCTGCAGGAGCAAGGAATGTGCTTTGTAATCCTTCCCGTAAGGGGCCGTGCTCCCGCTTGGGCAATCGCCACCGACACCCTCGGTGCTGGAGCCACGGGACATCCACCCCGGCTGGATGGTTTCCTCTTGTGGGGAGCTGGACCTTCTCCCCCATGCCAGAGTCACAGAACCCACGGCCAGAAACTTGAACGGGGCACTGGGGGAGGGAGGAACAGAGTTTGAAGAGAACTCCTGCCCAGGAGCTGGGAATGCTGGAGCTGCCAAATGATTATTAAGCAATTAAGGTGCCATGCGTGGCCAGCGGCTCGTTAACACAGCTGGTGAACGTTTACATGGGGATTTATGTGCAAACACAGTTATCTCCTCTGATAAATATGTTTTTCCTGCTCGTTTCCCATCACTAAAGATAATATACTCAAAAATGAAAAGCTCCTGCTTGTTTCCCATCATTAAAGATCATCTCCTCAAAAATGAACAGCTCCTTCCCCTTTTCCTTCTTTTCTGTGCTGCCATGGCTTTACTTGCTGCAGAGACACCTGAGACCCTATGTGAACACACCTGCACATCCCAGCTCCCACAGCCCAGCCCTGACTGTCAGCTCCTCCTAATGCATCCAAGGAAATTAAAATCTGGGCATAAAATCTGGGAATGAATGTATTTCCACACAGGAAAAGGCTGGTTTAAAAGGCTTTCAAGTCGAGGCCACTGTGGTCTCGCCGTCTCTCACACGAGGACAGAGCTTGGCCAGCATCAAGGAACTAACCAAGGACTAGGAAAACTATTTTTACTGGAAAAGTGAACACCCTCCTCCTGTTTCCCTGGCACTTTGTGGCCTGGACAAGGGTCAGTCAAGGTAATGAGAAGGAGGCCAAGAGAGCCCCAACCTCCCTGGCCTGCTGTGGAATGACCAGCTCTGGTTGGTATTTTGTTTCCCTTAATCTTCCCTTCCAATCTGCCCATGTAGATGCTCTTGGTTCCCGCAGTTTGCAGGGAGAGCCCACAGCAGCTCCGGGCACCGCTCCGAGATCCTCCTTGGAAAGCCCCCAAATCCTTTCAGTACCTTTGGAACTGGGCTTTACCTTCCCTCAAGTCAGAACTCAAAGCTGTTCCCCCTCATTTATAGGGCTGGCACAGAGCCTTTGACAAATTCGCTTGAATTAAACTGGGACAAAAATGCTCTAATTGGAAGAATCAGGTCAGTGACCCTGTCACAGCCAAGGTGTGAACACAGCCCACAGCAAACTCTCCTGTCCCCACCTGCTCAGCCTCTCTAGGGCTTAGCTCCTGGCAAACTGCTCCATGGAAACTACTGTGGGTCAGCAGCTTCCCTCAGAGGCTGAGGGGGTTCACTGGACAATCAAAAAAACCTTCCAGAAAGGAAATTTATGCTGGTTTAATCACACCAGCTGCCAGAAGAGGAATGCTCCGTTGCAATTCCACTGCATTCCAGCTGCTCATCCATGACCCAATGCATCCAAAGCCCTTCTGGGCCCTCGGTGCCACTTCTCTGAGACCTCCCATGTGTGTTTTGGCCAGGCTCCATCCTCTGTCCTCCACTCAGAGACACAAACTTCACATCTCAGGCCAGTGGAAGATCAGGGAGAGCCGAGAGGCCACGGGCTGCCTCAGCAGCAGCCCAGCACTTTCTGTCCCCATCAGACACCAATCCATGTTTTTCAGAGCCTGTTTTACTATTTCAGCAAGCAATGCTCTATGCACAGGTGAAAAAGGGCATGAAAACAGCAAGAAAAGGGGTGATGCATTTTGGAAACTGGGGAGAAAGCTTTGCTGCAGCTGTGGGACACCTTGTCCAACAGCACAACGGGACTCCCCCAGATCCCCCCCAGCCAGGAATGTGCTGAGCCTCCAGCAGCAAGAGAAGCTGAGCTCTGCAGGGATAATTTCCTCAAGAAAGAGCTGAGCTGCTGCTCTTCAGAGCCCTGAACCTCACTGGTTCTTTCAGGGAGGTTTAGTACACTGTTGACATTTGTCAGGTTAAGAAAATCTGAACCAAGGAGGCCACGTTTAGGGTCTTCTGAAGAAATTCGCTAGCATGAAAGTGAACTCCTGAAAGAAAACAGGAAAAACCTGCTTCAGGATAAAGGTGTTGCTATGAGAATAAGCTCTGTCCAAACACAGCCACTTGCAAATGAGATTTCTCTGCAAGGATTCTGAAGAGAAACGTGCACCACCTCTAATGCCAGCTGCATTTTTTCGTGTTACAGCATGGGCTACAATTACAACTGCCTTTAAAATATGACTTTCCGATGTTTCCATTCCTTTCAGGATTCCTGCCTGTAACCCCCTCACTCTAAATCCACTTAAAACAGAGTCAGTGCAGTTTTCAAATACAAAAAGCACAGACTTTTGTTAATGTGAAATGCAGGTATGGAAAATCTCACCTGAAAGGTGATTTTTATAGCTCCCAGGGTATGAAGAACAGGAAGCTAAAGGTGCAGCCTTGGCTAAAGCATTCCCTAGCAAATCATTACTACAATGGGCCTCATTTCCAAAAGTAACTCCAGCAAAGGCAGCAAGTCCAGGTTTGTGTCAGACACAGGCATGTCCTTGCAGGATCGGGCTGTAACGTTCCCGGCAGCGCTGATACGAGCGGCACCGAACAGGAAGAGAGTGAGGGGCAAAACCAGAACAAATGGTCAAGGAAAAGAAAAAAAAAAAACCAAAGCAATAGATAAACACAATCTAATCTTGTGGTTCAATGCAGCAAAACAGAAATTCTGTTATAGCTCTCTGGAGGATTCACAACGTGTAATTTACAGGAATCCTGCTCAAAAAGTACAGCCCCTTCCAATCAGCCAGGCTGGCCGTGAGCAAAGGGCCTGAATGGATCTGAGAATTCTCCTGTTCTCCTGTGGGGAGGAGCTGGCACAGCTCAGCTCCCTCAGCACCTGTGAGGCAGCTTCTGTACCCCTTCATGGGGAACTGCCCTGTCCATCCACCCCGTGCTGCCCAGCAGCTCCTGCTGTGGCCAGAGGGGACCGGGCCCACCGGGACAGCAGAACCAACACAAGGACAAAAGTCCCCTCATCCCCCTCACAGAGGGGCTGATCCTCACTGCTCCCATCTGCCTGGAAATCCCACCCTCACAGGGAGAGATCCCACCATGAAGATGCCAAAATCCCTTTAGGAGGGAGGTTACATTAAACCCCAAATTTAATTCCAGACAGCTGGAACACAGTTGTAAGCTCAGGATGTCAAGTTCTGCTTCTTTCAATTCTCCTTCCTCCCACCTCTGACCTAGATAAAGAACACATCCTGTGTATCTGTGCCACTCCCTGGATTCACAGAGACCAAAGGAGCCATGGATCAGCCTCCAAACACCCAGTCCCACCAGAGTCCCCATCCAAGTCACTCGGTGATGGCACAAGGCCACTTTTGTCAAACATTTGTCGTATCCCACCTTGTGATCCAGGATGGAGGTTCATTGCAAAGAGGGAAAATGGAAAACCACATTTTTCAGTACAGACAAGACATGGCTGTTAGTGTCAGTCACTTCCAGTGACATGGCAAAGGATTTTAACTTTACCCAAAACATGACACCTGGTACAGGTAACACCTTCCTCCACATCTGTGCAAAGCCAGAGACTGCCCAGTGTGTTTGCTCAGTCAGATCCATTAAGAATTCCGTTAGTGTTACAAATCCAGGCTAAAGCAAGGCTGTTCCTCCCTTACTGCAGCCTCCAGGTTTACCAGGAAACAAAGCTTTTCTCTCGTTTTTAAAAACAAAAAGCTGTTTGCTGCTGTTTCCATGCTGCAGCAGTGTCTGACATGCCACAAGATCAGTGAATGATGCAATTATTTCCCCATCAGATCGTGAAATAAAGTAAACATGGAAAGCAGTAAAGACACAGTTGAATCACGGGGTGTGCAAGAGCAGAGGGGATTAGACAAAGGAGAACAGCACTCACTGGTTTCCACTTGGGAAAGACGAGGTTGGGAAAGAGACTGGGTAGCAGCTACTCCATGGGTCGGCGGCCAGCATGGAATTCTGCAAGGAGAAGGCACAACAGTTAGAGCAGCAGAGGCCTGGAACCATTACCTGGGGCTGCAGATCCGAGGGCAGGCCCGTGGCTTCCCTCCCTCAGTGCTTCCCAGAGGCACAGGTGGCTCCTCCTCTCTCGAGCAGGACTCCAGTTTCAGCTTTGGAACCTACTCCCCTACCCCTGTCCCCAGATGGTCACCAGGGTTAGTCCCCTTCCCCAGCCCTTTCACAGGACATTCTGGAGGGATAAGAGGAAATGGCATCAAGCTGTGCCACGAAATGTGCAGGTTGGACATCAGGAGGAATTTCTTCATGGAAAGGGTGATCAGGCACTGGCAGGGGCTGCCCAGGGTGGAGTCCCCATCCCTGAAGATGTTCAGGGAAGGACTGGATGTGGCACTCAATGCTCTGGTCTGGTGACAAGGTGAGGATCAGTCACAGACTGAACTTGATGACCTTGAAGGTCTTTTCCAAGCTCGGTGATTCCATGATTCTATTATTCAGTCCCTGTAGGATGTCAGCACCAACACAATAACCTGAAATCCATTGGCAGAGTTCACACCTAAAAATGTCCTGTGCCTTTTGTCTTCCCACTTCCCTGAACAGTCTCCAACTAACGGGAAGCTCTTAGCTCAGCTCAAACCAATAAAATCAGGGAGCGAACACAGTATCTCCTTACTCAGCTCCACAGCAGCCTTTAATCTGTTCTTTGTGTGCCCAAAGCAATGAAACCTTGTACATGAAGCAACAGGAACTTGGGCCTTGCTTGAACCTCTGTGTCCCTGCATGAGACACATTCCAGAGTTTGAAACAGAAAGAGAAAACTCCAGGAACACCTCAGCTATTTTGGGACAGGGTTTGCTTTTTGCTCTGTTGGACAAATGCATCAGGGACCTGGTCTGGTTTTAGCAGCTATATCAGGATAAATACAACTTATTTATCTCTGCTGCTCTGGAAACAGGGACAGCTGGACCCGGGCACAGATTCACATGTCTGGTAGAGATGTGCTGGGGTAGGAACAAGGTCTGCAATCCTGGGCAGATTCTCTCAGTCTCTTCAGTCCTTTCCAAAGGAACTGGCACCCAGAAGCCTTCAGAGAGGCCTTGTTTTAATCACAGCCCTGCTCTTCCCTCCCCACTTCAACCTCAACCCCTCCGATCGATCCTGCACAGCTGCCTGAGAAGTTTGGAAATCACTGCTGTAAAGATGGACCAGGACTCCCAGGATCTTCCAGGCTGGACTGCTCTGCCCAAACCCCTCCTGGGCACAGCCTCCCTCTCCCCAAGATCTGGCAGGGCCTCACCTCCACGTCCGGCACGGCGAGCTGGGAGCGGAGGCCGGGGATGCCGCAGACGGCATTGCCCGGCTGCTGGTGCTGTGGGAAGCTGTTCCCCCCATCCATGGCGGGGTGAGCTGAGGGCATCAGCCCGTGTCCTGCCTCATGGAGTCCTCAGGAGGGTGGGACAGGCTGTGGAGTGAGTGGTGGGAGCGTCTTTATCTGTGCTTTTCAGCCTGCACCATGTCCTGGGCTGGGAAAGAAAGGCATGTTTAGGTTTTGTGAAAGGGGAGGTGGGGGTGGGGGGGGGAAAAAACAAAACACTTGTAAGCTTAAACATAGCTGAGAGATGAGCAAACAGCCACCAGCCTGTGAAATGCTGCTGCCTCTTCAGAAAAGAGAGGGTTTTATGGGAAACAGAGCTCTCCATTACCACCACACCTGGAATTCACCCAGGCTGGAACTGGAACACACCTCTCCTGCCTTTCACACCACAGGAGCCCCACAGGTCCCTAAGATCACTGGGGTTGCTGCACAGGGAGATGAGGAATTTTCTTATCTAATGTACAAGAAGACTCTGCACTTGTGTGCAAAGGCATAGTAATCAATTCCCCCAAATCACTTGTTCTCCTGAAAATATGCTCTGGAGGTGGGACACCACTGAGCCAGCAGTGAACCCTCATCTCCCACCCCATGGCACACTGGGGTCTCCCCAGTTCCAAGGCAGATGTTTCTGTGCACCAAGACTCTTCCCACACCTGTCAAACCAGACAGTACCCTGTTACACTTCTGAAATTAATAGTATTGATGTTACAAATTCCTGAATTTACCAGATTCTGGCACTTTCCCTTTTGCCAGCAAAAGGGGAAACAATGCAGGAGGATTGTCCTGGCAGGATTAACTCCACAGTAACACCCTGCCTCCAGCACAGCTTCTCAGTCAAAACCTCCAAACTGATTAATTTTCTTCTAAATTCTCCATAATCCCAAAGGAAACCAATTTCCAATTGGATTTAATGGATTAAAATAAAAAAAAGAGATGGTGAAAGCAACCTATACAACCAGAGGAGCAGAGAAAAGCATCTGTGATATCTTTACTTCCACTGAATCTTTCTTTGCCTCTTTCTGCCTTCCCTGACCCTCCCCAGAAGCTGAGTAAATCAAAGTGGCCAAAACCTTTGGATGAAGCAATCCAGCCACACACAACACCTCCAGAGCACAGACCAAAGCTGTAATTTAAAAGAGCCACTTCTGATCGTTCAGGAGACACTATTTGCTACAAAGAATATTTTTGAAAAGCCATTTTTGACTGCGAGGCCCTTTAAAAATAAGTGACCTTGCGGTGGACAAAAATGACTGTGGCATGTGCAATGGAAAGTGAAATTAAAGTGACTCTTTCTGCCTTCCCATGGTGCTACAGCTGTGCCAGCAGTGTCCTCAGCTCGTGTGGGGGCTGTAGAGTGACCAGCCAGGACCCCCTGGCCCGGACACCATTCCCATGGTGGAGTCACAGGCAAAGCTCTTGTGTTCCAAGGACCTTCTGTGTGAAAAGCAGAGTTCAACATTCACATCCCACCTCTGGAATGCTGTGCCCAACAAAGGGATTGTTTGGGGTTTTTATTTTTTGGTGGGTTTTTGGGGTTTTTTTTGTGGGGAGAAGGTCTCCTTTTTCTATTTTGCAAAGATTGCCTTCAACTCCTGCTCAGCTGTACCCAAGAAGGGTTTGCTGATCTCAGGGTCAATGTCACAGACTGCTCTGGTGCCTGTGACTCTTCCTTACACCAGAATTCAGGGGTTTTGCTGCTTTTCTTTTTTTTTTCTTTCCCTTATTTGCAACAGCTTTTGAGAGGAAATCAGCAGCAGTGATTCCCGTAAGAGCCATAGCAAATCTACAGCTTTACTTACACATTCAAAGGAACTTAGGGAGGGTAAAATCAATATCAGAATCCCTCCGTGCCTGCTCTGCATTAGCTCGTGTCTCACACCACCAGATCTCACTGGTGGACCCTGCAAAGCAGAGCCTGCCTCTAAAGCAGCACCAGTTCCCCAGGAAAACTGCACAACAGATCACACCCCACTGGCAAAACAAAGGAAAACTGCTTAGCAAGAAAACTGGAATGCTCTGGGCCTTGGTTTGTGGGGGGCTGCAGGGCAACTGCAAAATACATCCAAGCGTTGAGAACAGAGGGGGAAAAGGAGAGTTCACTCTACAGCTGGCACCATTCCAGCCACGCCTCAATCCTGGAGGATGCTGAGGGAATTCCTTATCCCAGGAGAATGGCACCAGCACTTGCTGGACACCCCAAAATCCAACCTGCACCTGCCAAATCTTTGTGCTGCAAAACGAGCTCCTGGTGATGAACACGGAGGCCGGCCTAGCTCCCACTCCGAGCTCACGCTCCAGTGCCAGGGGCTGCTGTCCAGCTTACACACCCGAATTCCAAGAAAAAAACTGAAAAAAACCCAATTAAATCTAGAGTCAGAGGCTTGTGTGAGCCTGGGGACAGCAGGGTAACACCCAGCACAAGAACAGAGGACCGGGAACAGCCCTCGGTTTGTGCCTATCCTGCCATCCTCCAGGCAGCCACATCACGGAAAACCATAAAAATCAGCAAGTTCCAAAGTGCTTCCACTTCCACATCCCATCCTGCTGCTGTGACAGTAAACACTGATAACACAGAGGCCCACACACACGAGGGAACCACTACAGCAAATTTTTAAAGTGTTTTTCCACCACTTCTCTTACCAAACATACTCTGACCAAGCAGCAGCTTCCGCTGTTACAGCAAATCCCTGGAGATGAGGCTCCCGGTCCCAGCACTTGTGTTGGGAGAGGGCTGGGAGAGGAAAGCCCAGCCCACAGCAGCACCAACAGCACACAGGGACCGTTCCCAACTTCAACCACTTCAGTCACGTTTTCCTGCAGCAGAGCTATGGAAAAGCAGCGATCTCCCAGATCCAGAGAGAGGGTGCGACCCTAAAAATCCCACTGGACGTTTTCCTTCGTGGCCGGGCAGCCCAGGTTTGAAAGTGAAAGCAGTTCCCTGCACAGGATGACGAAGCCCCTGAGTGATTTCATCCTATCACTGAGCTCCAGAACAGTTTCAATATTCCAAGCAGTTTGCCTAAAGGTTTGCCGTCAGTACAGGCACTAAGGGGCAGCTCCAGCCTGGAATTCCTCTGGAATTCAGCACGTCTGGAGGTTACAGAGCACAAATTTCAGCTTTTAACAGCTTGAGCTTTTCAGGCATTTCTCGAACCAGCGCTCCAGCAGGAAAATTCCAATTGGGAACACACAAAGAACTGCTGTGCAGTAACCAGGATGGACAGAGCCGGGGCTGAGGGCTTGGATCACTGATAACTGCGATCAGGAGAGTTGAAAACAACCCAGTAAATGCAACCAGCACTTCCTCCTGTTGTGTTTCAGCCTTTGTTGGTGTATTTTAAATCGTCTTAAAGGATGACAGCCAAGAACCCACAGATATGCCTGGAGCAGCCCAGAGCTAAACCTGCCGATCGTGAATTACCATGCGCTGGGAACAACAAAAACACTTTGGGAATGTGATCCTGTTCTTCCTCCTGCTCAGGGATCAGCTCCCCTCACCCTGCCCACCCCCACGGAGCAGAGGGGGAGCCCCAAAGTGTCCCCACCCTGCTCCACCCACTCATGAGCCCGCAGCACGGGCACCCACCGGAGCTGCAGCTGGAGGGAATCCTGCGGGAGACAGTCAGGATGTAGCAGCCCCAAAGAAATAGGAACTCAGCACTACGGAACTCTGAACAGCCAGTTTTACATCTCAAGCACCCAGGCACCTTCAAGTTCCTCTTTCATGCTTCTCCTTGACATATTTTTGGGAAGTTTAGACCAAACAAGCAGATGGGAATAGGACTCGGTCCCGTCACCAGCGCAAAGGAGAACACCAGAGCAGAAAACACATATTATGGGTGATGAAAACAGAATCACTTCAGGGCATCCTAAGCCAGCACTTTGAGCCACCCTGATCTCCTGAATGCTTTGAGCATGGAAAAGGCTCCTGGGACACAGGTATTGCAGCCCTGGAGCTGGGCATGGCACTGCCAGGCTCCAGGGCAAACACTGGCATCACCTGGGCACCACGAGACAGTGCAGAGCTGCAGGGTGGAACAATCCATGCAACTGGTTAACCGTGGGAATTAGCCTGTAAGAAAAGGGAAGAAAAGTCAGGATAATTCCAGAGGTTCTTGCAAGAGCTGTGGCAGTACAGGCAAAAGAACAAACCAGCCCTCCAAGGACAGCAGTTTCTAGAGGCAAAAATAAAGAGCTTGAGCCTTCAAGCAGTGCTTGCTGCTCCTCGTCTGCCACTCAGACCACACAGAGGAAAACCAATCAAATACAGCTTTTTGCAGAGAAAAGTTCCCTTTACAAGAAAATATTAACTGCTCCCCACAAGTAGGTCCCACCTGTCCCTGATTTTCCACCTGGGAGAACACACAGGGCTGTTTCTGGACAGAGCAAAAACGCCTCCCCAGACACCACCCGTGCTCTGCCAAGGAACTCAGCACTTTCCTGTGTAAATCCACCCAGGATGACCTGAGCACATCCAGCACCGACATTCCCACAGCCCTGCAGGAATCACTCACCCTCACACATCCAGCACCGTTCCCAAACCACAAACACATCCCTGCAAGGCAGAGCTGGGACTGAGGCAGTGGCTCAGATGCACCAGGTGCATGGAATGTTCCCAAAAACAGGGGCTTGGACATGGGGCAGAGCCTGTGCAGGGCACTGGGGCTGCTCCCCTTCCACAAAGAACTTGGTTAAGCAAGGTCAGGAGCCAAGAAAATGCAGGTCCCGAATTCTTTACACTTTTTCCCCAGTTTCTCTCCCAAGAGAGAAACTCTGGACCTGAGCAGGTCCCGATGTTCTGTTTCACACACAGCCACTCACGGTGGAAAAACCACTTCAGGACATCAAAGCCAACTTCCCTATGGATCAGGGCAGCCTTAAGGCAGGCTCAGCGTTCACCTGCTCTGGGAGAGGCGTGTGTTCACCTTGATCACATCCACACTTGTGCAGACCTCGATCATGCAACTAAAAAAGACTTAGGAGTTTTTAAGTTTTAAGCAGAAAAATGTCTCAGGAGAGTGTAAACCTCCCAGTTAGGCCTGGAATGCTTCCCTGAAGGATCCAGACTCTCATGATGACAACTCACAGTGCGGTTCCCTCCTGTGCAGAGAGCTCCCAGCAACATTTGAACGAGACAGGTACGGGCTCATTTTAGGAAAATTAGGGTGTAAACATCCAACAAACAGACTCCCATCAAGTAAAGAGCTATTGGCAGAGATAACAGAGCTCAGGCTTCCAAAGGCTCCAGCTGGCAGCTTATGGAGCTCTGCAAAACCTGGCAGTGCTGCACGGAACACACAGCACTCACAAGCCCACAGCAGCAGCATTAACACATCATTTTCCACTTAAACATTCCCACCACCAACTGCTCTTGGTTCAGCCGTTCCCTCATGGCTCAAGAGGAGCTCGATGCTCCGATGACACGAGGATGATGTGCAGCAGGAACAGCCCAAAAGAGGCACAGCCAACACCCTCCAGACTCGCCCCAGGGCCAGTGCAGGGGCCAGAAAATCCTCTGCGGGTTTGGATCCCAGCTTGGGGATGCCAGTGCTGAACCTGCAGGACCTGCCCTGCCCAGCCCATCTCATTTTCACGGTAAATTGAGCCTGCTAAGGGGGAGCTACAGTTCTTACACTGGAATTTATGGCTATTCTGAGGAGTTTTAGACCTGGCGCTCGTATTTAATAAGGTGAAGCCTCCAGTACCAGCCCAGTTAACGGTCTGACAGCACTGGTTCCCTATTGCAGAGGCTCAGAATTGGGCCAGTATGGGCTGCACCACAGCAGGAGCTCGGTGCATGACGGATTTATGGCTCCACACTGACAGAGAGGAAGTTTGGATCAGATATTAGGAAATCTATCCCTGTGAGGATGGTGAGGCCGTGGCACAGGCTGCCCAGAGCAGCTGTGACTGCCCCTGGATCCCTGGAAGTGCCCAAGGCCAGGCTGGACGGGGCTTGGAGCACCCTGAGATAGTGGAAGGTGTCCCTGCCATGGCAGGGCGTGGAACTGAATGGGCTTTGAGGTCCTTCCAATCCAAACCATTGCACGACTCTGTGATCGCTGTGCGGTTTTTACAGCGCTCCGTGGAAAAGCAGCTGAAGACGGAGCCTGAAACACACGAAGGTTCGCTGGCTGCGGCCACCCTGCCTGTGCCGGGGCAATTCCCCGTCCGGACCCGGCTCGGACAGGGTTGGAGGGCTCTGGGCTTTGCTGGGATCGGGGCCACAGAGGCTCCGCAGCATCTCTGGCTCTCTCCGATGCAGACACGCGCTGCCGGTGCCGGCACCGGCACAGCCCCGAGCGGTCCCCGCCGAGCTCCCCCGGCCCCTCGCCACACGCCGGACGGACACGCGTGGGGGACACGGGCGGCCAAAGCGCGGGGGGAACAGGGCCGGCGCTACCGTCTCCATAGCCTGCTCCGGGCCCGGCCCGAGCCTCGCAGCCCCCAGACTCCGCACGGCACCGACCGACCGCTCCCGGGACAGGCCCGGCCGGGGGCCGCGTCCCCACCGAACCCCCCAACCCAGCCCGAGCGGGCCCGCGGCCCCCACCCAAGGAGGGACCGGGCCGGGCGGAAGGAAGCTGCGGGCTCCACGGGGAGCGAGCGGGCGGTTCTTACCTGCGTCCGGGGGTCGCGGGGGGTGCCGGGGGGTCCCGGGGACTCCGGGGCTCAGGCTCCCGCCCGGCCGCCGCCGCCTGGCGCCGCTTCCGGGTCCGCCATGTTGGAAGGGCCACAGAGCTTCCGGGGAAAGGGGCGGCGGCAACCGGGAGAAAACCGGGCGTGGGCAGCGGGGGAATGGGAGAACCGGGCCTGAGGGTAGTGGGGGAGTGGTAGAACCGGGACTGTGGGCAGTGGGCAGCGGGGAACGGGAGAACCGGGCGTGAGGGGAGTGGGGGAGTGGGAGAACCGGGACTGTGGGCAGCGGGGGAACG
>VZTR01028662.1:73814-105710 GCA_013400775.1 Chaetops frenatus
CCAGTTCACCGTTCGGGCCGGCAGGAACGGCCGGAGCTGCCTGCGGGGAAGAACCCGGCCCGGGCCGGGAAGGGCCCGGAGGTCACCGAACCCTCCCCCCCCCGCCGGGAGTCCGTCCCGTCCCGGCTCCGGCGCTGATTTTGTCACCCTCAAAGTGTCCTGTCCCTTGTCACCCCTCCCTGCTCTCCCGCTGTGTCCTCCCTGCCCCGGTGACACCTGTGGGAGGTGCGGGAGGGACAGCCCGGGCCAGGTCGGTATCCCTGACCCCCATCCGTGAGGAGCCGGGCACCGGGCAGAAGGTCCCCCCGACCCTCCGGGAGGACCCGGGTGTTGAAGGGCCACCGGGCAGAGCGTCCCCCTGACCCCCCCCTACCGGGGTCGGCGGGGCCGGGGTGGGTTGTGTTGTCCTGCACCGCTGACACCCGGAGCAGAGGTGGTGACACATCATGTGCCAGGCGGAATCCCGGTGGATGAAGGATGCCCCCGGGAGCTCTCGGTAGGCACCGAAGGCCTCAAACTTTTGTAGGCGAAAGCGAAGACGCGAGAATTGTTTCGGAAAACTCCTTCAAGGAAACTTGGTTCCAGCTCCCCAACGGCTGAACCACCCCACCTCCGGCCCGTGCTCCCGGGAGGGCGGCGGGAACACACCTTCCCACCCCGGCTGGGAACCATGAGCTCCTAGGCATGGAAAGTCACGAGAGGGACTGGGAGCTGCTCTGGTTCCACGGGGTGGCCTGACGGCCCGGAGATGACCTAACTCTGCAGGATCAAACTGGGCCCAGTCAAGGCCAGTTGACTGGGAAGAGCCCCCGGCAGCGGGACCGGGTCGGAAGCAAAGTGAGTCCCAAACTGAGTGTGTCCCGTCACAAATTTATGTTCTTTTTCAAAGACATTCTGGAGCCAGGCCGGGATCTTTTGGCATCCAATTGACCTGGGAGCAGCTCTTAGGTTTGGTTTTCTTTTTTTTTTTTCCCCTTCTTTTTTTTGATTGGTTTTTTTTTTAATTATTATTATTATTCTTATTCACGTTTGTACAATCTTCTGGATATTTTTTTTTCCGAGAAGGAGTAAAAGGGAGTGTTGGAAACTAACAAACAGGATTAAAGCCCTGAGCGCTTAAGGAAAAAAAACAGGTTAAGGAACTTAATCCAGGATGGATCTGCAGGAGCCCCAGCAGCTGGGAATGTTTGCAGAGAGCGAGCTGATGTCGGTGGGGATGGACACCTTCATCCACCGCATCGATTCCACCGAGGTCATTTACCAGCCCCGGCGCAAACGGGCCAAGCTCATCGGCAAGTACCTCATGGGAGACCTGCTGGGAGAGGGCTCCTACGGCAAAGTCAAGGAGATGCTGGACTCAGAGACCCTGTGCAGGAGAGCTGTGAAGATCCTGAAGAAGAAGAAGCTGCGTAGGATCCCCAACGGGGAGGCCAACGTGAAAAAGTGAGTAAAGAGTTCTGGGAGCTGAGGGGATGGGTGAACCTAGTTCTTGTTTTCCAGCTGAGCTCCTGTGTTGTTTTAGCTGATGGCGTGGCTGTGCTGTGGAAGTGCTTCCTAATCCACAGGTATTTAGGAATCTCTTCCCTCTGAACAGCAGCCAGCGCTCTGGGTGAGGCTGGGCACAGGGGAAGGACAGGTTCCTAAGGGCTGGGACAGTCTGGAGCACAGCACTTTGGTGCTGTTTAATGGATAAAATAGTGTTTCCTAAAGCAATCCCTCTGTATGATCTCACCTTGCCCAGGTGCTGCTGTCTGGGAAAGGTGAGGGGACACAAACACAACCTGGTGTCCTCACAGTCAGGGTTGTTCCTGTACCTGCTCAGGTGTGTTCCAAAGGCCCTGGAACTCACTGGAGTGGCAATTCCTGCTCCCACCCGTGTGGAAGGTGCCTGCAATGGGATCCAATGTACAGGGCATCCAGTGGGTATGGGAAGTTTGGGATTTTTTTCCTCGGCTTCATTTCTAAGGTGCTTGGGAGGTAACTCAAGGCTCTCCCCAGCTGATTTCTGTGGCTGTAAAATGGGGCCAAGGGTTGTAGTCTCTCTGTGCCTCTGACACACCTGGTTACTCAGGGCTCAAAGCCCTCATGGACGTAAACCCCAGGAGAGGCCAGATGTGGGACTGGATCTGTGGGGCTGCTGGGAGAACTTTCCCTTCCTGGGACCTCACAGCAGCTGCATCCCAGCCCTGCCAGGAGCTGCTTATCAGCCGTGCAGGAGGCTCTGCAGCCCAAACAACCCATGAGGGTTTATCTGGGCTGGGAGACAGAACTCTGAGAGGTCGAGGAGACTCTTGTGGTGTTCCACTGTGGGTGAGCCCTGACCTGCAGAGTCCTCTGTCTGTCCCTCAGTTTGATTTCCCAGTTTAGCTGTGGGATATTTCACATCCTGTCCCAGCACTGCTGTCAGGGAGCTTTCTCACTTTGCCTTCCAACCTTTCTTGACAGCCTTGGCCGTGGAACAGTCACATCCCAAGGCTGGGACCTCCCCGTCTCTCCCTTCCTGGCTCAGGTTCAGGATCTAGCAAACTTGGTTAATGTGTAATAAAATGTTTCTTGTTTTTCTGGTGGAGGCTGAGTGCCTCGTCCCTGGGTCCCTCCACGGGCACATCCAGAGCTGCCATTGGGGAACGTGGAGATAGTTTCCTCCTTAGGGAAGCTTCTAATGTAAATTAGGTGAAAAAAGCTTGCCCACATCAGGAGAGCTCCCTACAACAGAGCCATGGGAATGCTCCTGTGTCCTGAGGTGAACTCCATGGAAGTTTTATTCATGCCCAGAGTGGGGCTGTGAGTATCAGATGGGTCATTAAGGGAGTTATTAAGAGGGGTTTTCTGTGGACGTTTCCTGGCTCAGCCCCACCTGTTCCAAAACACCAAGGCAGATTTTAGATCTTGCCCTGTACCCAGGGTTTACTTTAGTTCAAGTTCCTATTTCTGTCCCCCTCGTCGTTTTCTCTCTGCCCACCTCTCCATGTGCTTTATCTGCTGTTTCAGTGGGGAATTTTAAGGCAAACTGTTGTATTTTGTGGTCCCCTGGGCCTGTGGCACTCTGAGCTTATCAGAACCCTTCAGCACTGCTGTGACAGGGAGTGAAAGCTGTGTCTGCTCTGACACCAAACCCAGGTGTCTGAGTGGTCAGTGTGGGAGGAACAAAGTGCTGTGGGGTCTCCAGGTGGTGCTGGACACTGACACAGTGTTTTAATGTCAGCTTGGCCAAACTGCACTGGAATCTCACTTTGGGCAGCTGTGTTGGAGCAGCTTTGAGGAGTTTATGCCCAGAAATTGCTCCTGTGTCACGGAACAGCAGGAAATTGGGTTGTGGGCTGGATCACACCATCAGGTTCTACTTTCTCTCTTGGATTATGATCACTGAAGTGGTTTCCAGTGTTTCCTACCACCCAGGGAAAAGCTGCACCTGAGGCTTGGGTTGTTGGGCAGAGGTGATTGAGTTACTGTGGTGGGCTCCTTCCTCTGCCCCCTCACAGGGCACCTCAGTGCTGCTTCAGCTGTGCTGATAGCATGTCATCCAAGAGATTCCCTGGAAAACAATTCCTAGACTGTGGCCCTTGGGTAATTCCATGAGCAGTAACACACAGGGAGTAACGAGAGTGCAGTAATGAGCTGTGGAGGATCATACAGGTCTGAGCTGGGCCTTGGGCACCTGGAGATGTTGGGCTGGAAATAGGATGTTAATGCCATCCTTGGGTCACTCCTTGCTGATATCCCAGGCCACAGCATCATCCCTGCCCCAGCTCTGTATCCTGGTGTTCTGGAGACCCAGAAATTACAACCAAAGTATGTTTGGGACTTGCATCAAATTGAATGATTTTTCTCTACCCCAAAATATTCCACTTCTGCCCCCAGGAAAATGAGCCCTGAAGGGCTCTCCAAGTCCTGGAGAGGGTGTTGAGAGCTTAAACTTGTAAGACAGAGTTTCCTTAAATCCATTGGGAGAATCTTCATTTCTCTTTAGAGCAGGTGGAGGTGGCTCAGTCAAGCAGATACTGTTGGAGTTCATCCCTGCAAAAAAAGGAGTTTAGTGGGATTGCCAAAAAAGAGGCAGGAAAACCTGGCAGCCTGTGGCTGAGGTTTAATAACACCGTGTGCTAATAGCCTGACACGTTAATTAAGCATTTAGGGCTCTGTGGGATCCCAAGTGCCCTGTGCTGTACTTACCACCTCGGCAATTGCTCAGGTTGGAATTTGTGCTCCTTGGAATTCCTGGGAGGGTTAACCTGGGTTATGGGGCTGTGCTGTGACAGTTTGTTCCTGGGGTCTGCATTTCCCAAGTTGGAACCTCCAAACAGGGACAGCTCTGCTGGGGAAGGGCTTGCTGGAAGCCCCAGAGGTGTTGGCTCGGGTGGGAATGGGCTGAATCCTCCCTGGGACACGTGTTCCCTATGGAGCTGCGTGGCTCAAGGACTTCCTCTGCTGAGCTGGATGTTTGCTTGCGTTGGGAGGTGAAAACGTTGGGAGCTCTAATCCATGGAAAAGCACAGGTTGTGATGGATGTAGAGCTTGGAATGCCAGACATCCCTGCAGGAGCAGGATGTGGACTGGGACTAGGAAAGAGAAAAAGTGACACCAAGATCTTCCTGGCACTTACAGCCTGTGGGCTCACACAGTCCTGGAGCAGGTGCTGCACTTCCCAAGCTTTCAGGATGCTGTGGGAAGAACCTTGTGATCCAAAGGAAATGAATGAATCCTTTGGCTGTGTTGCTGGTTTTTGTTTAGGCAGGAATGGCTGGGAACAAGCTGTAGGAAGGACGCTGGATCTCTCAGTGGAAATGTCCAGGGAGGAACTTCTGCTTTCCAGGCTGCCTTTGGCATCTTCCAAAATAGTGTGGCACCTGGAACAAGGGGGCAGCTTTGCTATTTACAGTTCTGAGCAACAACACCCTCTGTTATTTGCCAGAGCAGGTAGCTTGCAGGGGATAGGTCTTAATCTACCAGGATGAGCTTAATGGATCTGACAGAGCTCGAGTTAGAAGGTCTTTCCCCTCCTTGCCTCCCTCCAAGGGGGTTGTACTTGGAAGTAGGCCCTGCCCTCTGGCAGTCTGTCTGGTCACACACTTGCAGTGGGCTGGGGTGGGCTTTCGGTGTTAATTTTGCAAGAAAAAACAATTTAGGCCCGTTCTGAGGAGGTGAGGACCTATGTTCCTCTACTCGAGGGGTTTGGAAAGGGAAACGGGATCAGAGGTGACTGGGCTGGCTGTCCCTGCTCCTCAGGCATTCCAGAGCAAAACAGGGGCTAAAAATAGAAGTAATCTTTCCTCTGGGAAAAGGACTGCTTGGCCCCTGCCCCAGGGGTGGGGGCACTGCCCTGGCATTTTGGATTGGTTTGCAAAGTCCTCCTGTCAGGGGGAAATCATTACAGAAATATGAGATATTTATTAGCCCGTTGAAGGTGGGAGGAATTAGTGTTTGTGCTTCCGAGCTTATTACAGGGAATGAGCTGTTGGGATCAGGATTTTAAATGTGTCCCCAACATTTGGGCCTTAAGGCAGTTGTTGTTTGAGTGTCTTTGCTCCCCTCTGGCAGCCCTGGTTGGAGCCCTTGGCCCTCTCCCTCCATGCTGCAGGATCTCCTCAGCCCCACACTGACACTGGCTGCAGTCCCTGTGCTAATTTAATCCACTTCAGTCCTTTGGTCATTCCTATAATTAGACCTGTCTGCCATGTCCACAGAACACTTGGGAGCTTTGCTCTGGTATCCTGGGTTTCTGCTCAGCTCTTGGTGGCTTCTTCTAAATCCAGAGCTGAGAAAGGAGGAGTCTCTGGCCTAAACTTTGGTAGTGAAATGATTCATATTGCTCAGGCATCCTTAAAAGATCAGTAAGGATTCTCCTTGCACTCCTGCATTGGAAAAACCTTTCCAAGGAGCAGCTCCTGGTTGTTGCTCAGCCTTTGTGCTGGCCCCAGCTCATTACTGGAGCTGCTAATTGTGCCCGTGAGGGGCTCTGAGCTGGCTTTGGGCAGGGGCTTTCACTTCCAAGAGGCTGTGCTCAGAATTCCTTGTAATGCTACTTCTCTGAGGCCGAGCTGATGAAGTGTGACCATACTGCTTAAAGCACTTGCCAAATGGCTCTGGAAGGGAGCTGGGAAGGAGAATTTGGGAGCTCAGCACAGCCCAGGATGGAGCAGCAGCAGAACAAAGTGAAGAGCAGGCCTTGCACTGCCAGAGCCGACAGAACCACCCTGACCTGACTGTCCTGCTCTGCCTGTTTCTCCACAGCTGGCATCCAGCGGGATTTTGCAGGATGAGTTTAATGCAAAAGAGACTAAACTGTGGTTTGGGGCAGGTACAAAATCCCTGGAGACAGAGATCAGAACAGCCAACAGAAGGTGACATTCGAGGGGCTGTTCCCCGAGCCAAGGGAAGGTGGCTCCTCACTGTTTTACTTTATTTATTCCCCACAAACACAGGATTCAGTTCAGGTCTCTGAGCCCTTCAGTCAAATTAGGTTTGGGTAAATTTTGGAAGAAATGGAGCTGGGAATAAGCTTTTTTAAACATAACTTTTTCCTTGTCTTTTCCTGCAGGGAAATCCAGCTCCTGCGGCGATTACGACACAAAAACGTCATCCAGCTGGTAGATGTGTTGTACAACGAGGAGAAGCAGAAAATATATCCTTTTGCACAGGGCTGTGCATCAGGTTTGAACTCCCACTGCTCCCTGCTGTAGTTCTGCTTTTGGGAAGGCCCTTTTGGATGTTTCTTAAGCTTGAATTTTTGCAACTAAATTGCTTTCACTGCTGTTAACCATCCTTCCCGCCTGGGAGACTTTCCATACAAACACAAATTCACACAGACACTGATGAAGGCAATTTTATCCTCATTTTTCTGGATTTTGTGTGACTCTGCCACACTGAGAGCACTGCCTGGAACCAGTGTGGAAGTTCCTGGAGCTGATCCCTTGTAGTATGTGTTATAAATGGATGCTTTTATTTTTGACAGTGTTTTCTAACTACTGTCTTCTTATTACAGTACTCTAGAAAAGGAGTAATTTAATTGTGTGCGTTAATTAGATCAAACACTCTGCCACCAGATCATTAGGATAAAGCAGTGTGACAACTTCTGCTTGTGCTGTGGCCTCCACAGAGCGAGGGGACTGTGAGTCAATTACTGATAGAGAGATCCCGTTTAATTAGGGAGAAGGGAGGAGGCAGCGTGGGGAAAAGGAGCCCGAGAGAGACATCGTGTGTTGGTACCAGGTGATGACAACCCAAAACCATCACTGGGAAATGGGATCTCTCCAAGGATGCTCCTTGCTGGACTTTCTGAGCAGTGCTGGTCCACAAAGTTGGTTTTCAGTACTTTCCCCTTGCATGGACAGGTCGACTTTGTTATTTTTATCTTTATCTGCTCCTACACTCTCACAAAATTTGTTCCTCTCTGTGCTGATTCTGGCGATAACTGGAGGAATTTGTTTTTGCTGGAACTGGGAGCAGGAATTCATCCATGATTTTGTTCAAACCCTTCCCCAGCTCCTGGCTGGCACTGCCTGGCTGTGACAGAGCAGACCTTGAGCAGCCACACGGGGAACAGGTTTGGGAACCGATCCAGCAGAAAAGGGACTCTCTCCCTGAGGCTGCCCTGGGGGCAGGGCCCTTAGTCATGCACAGGACTGTGTTAGTTCCTTGCAGGAGGCAGAATTGGGGTTTAGAGGAGAGATATCAGCTTCCCTCTTGGTGATTTAAAAAAAAAATAAAAATCCTTATTTCCAGACCAAGCATTGTGGGATTGGAAACTGTGTCTGTGAAAGGAAGGATTCTGTTCCTGCCTGGGTGTTCTGTTGTTGGTGGAAGTGCACTGCAGGCTTGAGCTGTTTGTCATAGAGTCACTGAATGGCTTGGGTTAAAAGGACATTAAAGCTCATCCCATCCCACCCCCTGCCATGGGCAGGGACACTTTCCACTATCCCAGGTTGCTCCAAACCCCATCCAGCCTGGTCTTGGAGACTTCCAGGGATCCAGGGGCAGCCCCAGGTGCTCTGGGACGCCTGTGCCACGGCCTCCCCAACCTCACAGGGAAGATTTTTTTCCTAATATCCCATCTAACCCTCCTCTCTATCAGTGTGAAGCCATTCCCCCTTGTACTGTCACTGCATGCTCTTGTAAAAAAATCCCTCTCCATCTTTCTTACAGGCTCCCTTCAGGTTAAGACAGTGTTTGAGCAACTCACCTAATCAAAGCCTTCAGTGATTTTCTGTGGGAGAGGGAAAGCTCTGGTGACTGGATTAAAAATATCAACGACTTTTAGTATTTAAGGGACTGTTTGCTGGCCTGCTGTGTCTGTGAGTGAGGAGCTGGTGGTGAATGGAGAGCTCATTGAGGCAGAAAATGAGCCCAGTTCCATGAGCAGCATCCCAGGGATCCTGTTACCAGCGTGTACAGCTGAGTGTGGGAGCAGAACCCCTTGAGGAGGAGGAGAACTGAGAGCTTGGGGCACCTGTAACAGATCTGCTCCAGCCTGGAAGCCTGTTCTTTAATCTAGTTGATCAACCTGAAGTGGATCAGTGACCAGGGAGGGCTGAGGAACAGCCTGGCAGTTAATGACACCCAGCCAGGCTGTCCTTGAGCCTCTTTGCTCCCTGGGAACTGCTCTGGATTATCAACCATCCCTGTCATTCTCCTGACAGTGGGAAGAGTTGATGTCTTCCACATCACTCTGGTAGAAGTAGTTTACAGATTTCTTCCAGAGTAAGAAAGGGTAGGAATTAATTTTGGGAGCTCTTTCTTCTGTTCTTGCTTTTATTGATTTACTGGGTGTCTTTGTGCCCATCATGAAGTCTTGTTTAGGGTATATTTAGAGTATTTTAGGGTCTCTCTGAAGAGCAGCTCATGGGGAATGGAGCAGGAATTTAATGAGTTTTCAGTGTTTGGAGCTGCTAGATGGAACATGCTGGAAAGGGGCAGCAGAGCCTTTAGCCCAGATCCCACACAGGGCTGGAGTCTCCCTTCTGCCTCTCCTGCCTCAGGGGCAAAAGTAACTTATTTTGGGCTTAGGTTAAGAAGGCACCTGCCAGGAGGAATAGCTGACCATGCTCAGGGTTGCTGGGGAGCCCTGGCAGCCTCTGCTCTGTCAGGACACTCCTGATGTCCCAGGGTCTGTTCTCCCAGGCCACTCCAAGCCACACTTTGCCTTTAAAAGCCCAGGGAGAGGAGGAAACAGGCAATTACAGCATCAGGCAGACTGCTTCCCATTTTTTGGCCCCAACATTAAAGCTCACAGAGATAAAAACTGGAATATGCTGCAAGGGAACAAATGCTGCAAAGTGCCACCAGCTCTTGGCATTCTGTTTTAACTGTTTTTATCCATGTGGTTTCAAAAAGCTTCCCAGTTCTCCAGGGATCCTTTCTCCTGCTACTGGAATATTCCCGTGGAGCTGGGGGTAAGCAGCAGCTGTTCCAGAGAGCACACAGCTGGGTTGTTTGGGACAGGGAATGAGGAATAAATAACCAGCTTTGGGGAAGGTGGTGGGAGCTCCCTGTCATCTCAGATGTAGAACACCCAGGGCACTGGGGGAATGGGCTTACAGCTCTTCTGCCAGGGAGTTCCCAATTTTCTGTGCCCACTTTGGGGTATTTCCCTGTTCTCTGCCATGCCTGTGAGATCTCCAGTTTATTTTTTGTGGAGTTCCCATCCTGTTGCAGGTCTGGTCACGGAGCTGCAGCTGCTCATTTGGGAGAAGGATTTTGCTGTAGGTGCTTTCCTGTCCTTTGGGAACTGGAGGAACATCCCTCAGTTCCTGGGGAGTGCAGCCATTCCCTCTGGGATGGGGCTGCTGCCCATCTGAGGAGTATTAACCCTGGAGCTTCCTTAACTCTGCCCTCACGTATATGGTGATGGAGTACTGTGTGTGTGGGATGCAGGAAATGCTGGACAGTGTCCCAGAAAAGAGGTTTCCAGTGTTTCAGGCTCATGGGTAAGTTCTGTTCCTCTCCCCACTGTGTTCACTCGAGTGGAGAGCACGTTCTGCCCTGCTCAGGCTGCACTTGAAAGCAAACCTGGCTTTGTGCAATAATTTCATGTTTTACACCCAATGCAAAAAAAAGTGAAAAGCTCTTGAAGTGGCCAGCAGGGATTGCCCTTAGATTCTGGGAGGAAAACCATCCTTCTATTGATTTTTCTGTTATTTTAGTTTTACTTCCTGAGCTCCCTGATCCCTGTGCTCCTGCTGTGCTGAGGGGTGTGAGGGGGGGAATGTCCTGCCTAAAGGGAGGTCAAGCCACAGTTCAGCATCAGAAAAGAGTTTAAAGGCCTTGGGATGGATTAGGGATTGGCAATATCCAGCATGATCTGGTAGCTGGGGTAGTTAGCTGGGATAAGCTGGAGCCCCTTTTACTCTGCAAGAAAAGAAACCTGAGAATTCTGGAAATAGATACAAAAACATTGTCAGGATCAAATCAGGGCAGAGTACCAAATCTCTGGCAACTACCTAATTTTATGGTCATATTTTAATTTTATTTTAAGAGATCTCTTAGATTACAGACAGCCTAAGTGAAATTCAGGCACATTAATATTATTTCTGGGTATTATGAGATGAAACACTTGCCTGCACAACTGCCAGGCTGCGTGTGGGTTACAGTGATGGCCCAGAGTCTCTGACCACAGCAAAAAGCTCCTTTCTACTGGCTAAAAGTGTTTGATTTTTCCCCTCTGCCTCTCTCTGCAGGTACTTTTGTCAGCTTATAGATGGCTTAGAATACTTGCACAGCCAAGGGATTGTCCACAAGGATATAAAACCGGGGAACCTCCTGCTAACAACCAATGGGACACTAAAAATATCCGATTTAGGCGTAGCAGAGGTATGTGAGAAGCACAGCAAAGTCAGAATGGGACCTTCTAGATTGAGGTCACCTCTGTGGTGTCATTGATTTATTTAAGCTTTTGTTCTGTTGCACTTGCAGAGCGCTCTGAGTGACTCTGAATATTTATTGCAATTGGCAAAGCACTTCTTTTGGTGACAGCATGAAACCTCCACTCAGGAAGCACAGAGAAGGAAGATGTCAATCTCAAGTGATCCCAAAAGTGGGGGGAAATGGGGATAAGCTACATAACCTTATCCTTCTTTTTATATGGAGACTGTCTTTAGGGAGGAGAGGTGCAAGACTTGTCACTGTGGCGTGATCTCATCATCTGTAAATGTTCAGCAGAGGAGTTTTCCCCTTTTGTTTCCCAGGTGGAACTTTTCCAAGAGTCACAGTTTGTTTTCCTTGGAAGCCTGACACTGTTTGGTCTCTCTTGCCACAGGCATTGCATCCGTTTGCAGAGGACGACACGTGCAGGACGAGCCAAGGGTCGCCAGCATTCCAGCCCCCAGAAATTGCCAATGGCCTTGACACCTTTTCAGGCTTTAAAGTCGACATCTGGTCCGCGGGGGTGACGCTGTGAGTGCCAGGAGCCCCCAGGAATTTCCTAACTAATGACACCCTCAGATAGCTTGGTCCTGGCCCAGCTGTGCCATCACTGCTCTTGTGTGGTGGGAGGAGCAGAGAGGGGGGTGCTGCTCGCTCCTGTGGGTGGATTTGTGCTCCCCAAAGTACCTGTGATTCTGCACAAGGGGATCTCTGTGAGTGACTCTGCAGCTGTTGCTCAGCCCCCAGAGGCACAGCCAGGGCAGTAATAGAAACCACAAGTATCTCTAGTATTTATTTTTAAGTTTTTGCTGTCCCAGACTGTCAGGGAGATGTCCTGGTGGTTTTGACCCCTATGAATGAAAAGCTGTGATGAAGGCAGGCTTAGCTTAAAGAAGCTTTGCACACACTGCCAAATATCCCTCTTTTGGTTTCCTTCTTTTGGCTTATGTAGTCAGGTAAAAACTGAGTTACCTGTGTGCTGCTTCTCATCCTGCTTCTCCTTCTGCCTTCAACAGATACAACATCACAACGGGTCTATACCCTTTTGAAGGGGATAATATCTATAAATTATTTGAAAACATCGGGAAAGGCGACTACACAATTCCAGAGGATTGTGGTCCTCCACTCTCAGACTTATTGAGAGGTGAGTCTTCCCAGCTGGTTCCAAAAGGATATCATTTATAGATGCAACAACTGTTCAGCTTGCAGTGCCAGAGCTTCCTTCCAAGTGTCCTGTGGGGATATGGGATCCTGTTAGACTGGGAAGTTATACCTGCAGCCTTACAAAACTTTGCCAGATCTTCAGCACTGGTGTTTTCCTGAGATCCACTAACCTGCACAGCTCGCAGCCACTGCTTTGTAGAGTTGGTTCTTGCATTGTTTCCTGTGCTCTGAGAAGCTTTTACATCTAAAGGCAAAGCCCACAAGAGGTTAAATTTAAAATGGTATCATAACATTGATGCAGGTTTGGACAGTGAGAGCATTCAGACACTGTGTCCAGGCTTTCCCTAATGTGACACACTGAGTACTCAGAGTTTGCTGTCCCTCATTCTCAGTCTCTGCCCTGGGCTTACTTGTCTCAGTCCCATTTGTCTCCTTCCTCCCAAATTCAGAGCTGACAGATGCTGGAGCAGTGACAGGTGCCCAGTTTCACAGCGGGGCTGGGATAGGACCAGGAGTGGCACTTTCTGGGGAGAAAGTTGTGGGGTTTTTTGGGTTTTTTTTAATTCCTATCACTTATTGCTGCAGTTTGGGGTTTAGTGCTTAACAGTCTCTACTGTGGAAGCTGAGTGGTCAGGCAGGGCAGCAGCTGTGCTGTGCACAGCAGGCAGCCTGGTGAGCCCCTTTGGCAGGAGCTGGGATGTGATTCCAGCCTGTGGGAGAGCCTGACCAGCATTCCCAGTGCCTCCTGGGCAGCAGAACAGCCAGGTACAACCATGCTCCCAGCCCTCAGCAAGGGCTTATTCTCTCCTTTCTCTTCAGCTCTTTGTGAGGGATCAGCCCCCAAATGTGGGATGTTTGTCCTGTTTCACATTGGTTTTCCTAGTCCTTGTGCTCTGTGGGGTTGGTGAGCGGTTTGGGGGGCACTGAGTTCCTCCCTCCTGGCAGCATGTCAGCTCTGCAGGCTCCTGGTGCAGGGACACAGCTCCTGGCTTGGTGCAGAGACAGGGGCTCAGTGTTGGGACACAAGATCAGTGCGGGGTCACAGGCTGCTGTCTCAGTGTGAGGACATGGGCTTGGGTAGAGGAACCCAGCTCCTGGCTCATTGTGGGGACAGGGGCCCCATGCAGGGACATGGGCTCAGTGCAGGGACAGAGCTCCTGGTTTGGTGCAGGGACAGAGCTCTGGGCCCAGTGCAGGGACAGAGCTCTGGGCCCAGTGCAGGGACAGAGTTCCTGGTTTAGTGCAGGGACAGAGCTCCAGGCTCGGTGCAGGGACAGAGCTCCAGGCCCGGTGCAGGGACAGAGCTCCTGGCTCAGTGCAGGGACAGAGCTCCAGGCTCGGTGCAGGGACAGAGCTCCAGGCTCAGTGCAGGGCCCCGGCTCCAGGCTCGGTGCAGGGACAGAGCTCCTGGCTCAGTGCAGGGACAGAGCTCCAGGCTCAGTGCAGGGCCCCGGCTCCAGGCTCGGTGCAGGGCCCTGGCTCCAGGCTCGGTGCAGGGACAGAGCTCCTGGCTCGGTGCAGGGCCCCGGCTCCAGGCTCGGTGCAGGGACAGAGCTCCAGGCTCAGTGCAGGGACAGAGCTCCAGGCTCAGTGCAGGGCCCCGGCTCCAGGCTCGGTGCAGGGACAGAGCTCCAGGCTCAGTGCAGGGACAGAGCTCCTGGCTCGGTGCCGGCCGTGCCGGCGGCAGGTGGTGCTGTCAGTCCGAGCTCTTCCGCTGCTGCCGCCGGGGCTCCCCCGGCCCTTCGGCACCAAGGAGCTGCCAGACCCCCGCAGCCCCCCTCGGAGGCTATTTTAGCTTCCCTGGCCCCATGCCAACGATGAAATCAGTCATTTCCATGTGTTTCCAAACGCACTAGCCAGCTTTAGCAGCTTTCCGAAGGCGTTACATAAGGCAGCGCTTCCAATGGCGCTCGGCACAGCCAGGATCCTGCTGCTCCGCTGAGCCCGGCACGGCGGCTGCTCGTGGCCTGATGTGCTTTACATTGTACCTGCCAGCCCCAGGGAACAGTGGCCTGAGCTCCGTGTGGCATTTGGCTTGTGACTGCTGACTCCAAACATGACCTTTTAATGAGCTGGGAATTGCCCAAATGGAGCAAATCCCGCAGTCCTGTTGGTCCGGCAGCAGCTCTCCTAAAGCATCCAGCAGAACTCCTTGCAGGTTTGTGATCAGCCTCTCAGCTGCACTTAGTGCTTCCCTCAGGGAAAAGGAGCGTGGCAGTTTTCTCTTTTCCTGTGCTGAGGATATTGACAGCTTAAAATCTTGTGCTTCATTAGCACAATAACTCCCCTCCTAGTTCTCTTCCCACCCCTGTGTGAGATCTGGAAACAAGTTTACCTTCTCTTCCCTCTGCCTGATTTTACATGGAGGAGCCTTGAACCTTTTTCTGTCTCTTATAGCCTGAGTCTCCTCTTGCATCCTCACTGCTGTCAGTCTGTCTGTCTGCATCCCTTCTGTGCTTATGCACCACAGAGCTGGGAGTTGAGTGGGTTTGGCAGGGAGAGGAGCTTGTCTGGTAGCAGGTGGCTACACCCCTTGCCCTAAAGGATCCCTTTCCCACCTGAGCAGTCTCCCACCCCTCATCTTGCTGTGTACAAGCTGTTGCATTGCAAAAGCTGGCAAAACCTTCTGATAGTGCCCTTACTTGGTGTGAGACACATTTTCCAGCGGTCAGCATGCCAGGTGGCCTCGATGGGGATAAGTTTTGGGGTGGCATTGCCCCAGCTCTGTCCTCTCTGGAGGCCTGAGCACCTCCCCAGCATCTGCTGAGGCCAAGGGCTGAGCCCTGCAGCGGTGGCACCACGTAGCTATGGTGACAAACCTGGATGCTTTATTTAGTTCCTGCTTTTCCACCAGAACATCTGCATTTCCTGGTCGGTGCCCGCTCCCCCTGCAGCAGGCTGGAGCTGAATCCATTGCCTGTGGATTAGATACTGTCAATAGCTGTGTTTGTTTGAGCAGCACAGACACCCCCAGCTCAGCTCTGGCGCTCTGGCAGTTTTGTCTCATCCTTGTGTTGCTTTGAAAGGCTCTAAAAGCCCTCACAGGGCTGAGAGTGCCTGGTCTGGGTTTGAGTAAGGCAGAATTCAGTGCAGCAAAGTGTTCATTTCCCCTGTCTGCTGGGGCTGTGCTGACCACAGGCCCCACAGCTGGGCTGTGAAGCAAACACAAACACACTTTGTAAGGTTTTTTTGTTCTTCTGTTGACTACTTTTGTAGTGCATCTTTACTTTTTCTTCCCCTTGAGCTTGTTCTTATCTTTGTTCCCCTTTTCCAGAAGAGCAGAGTTTAGAGGACTTAAAGCTTCAGTGGTATTTGGCTTGTAAAGAGACTCGCATGACAGTATATCCTCCAGATTAGTTGGGATGCTGCTCCTCATTTTGTCTCCCTAATCAGGGATGAAGCTTTATATTTATACTCTTCAGGGATGGAAAGAAGAAGGGCTGGTGCTGTTTTGTGTGTGCAGTCAGGAGAGATGTGTCAGAGTGGAAGAGTTTATAAATAGCCTTAAGGTTCTTCTGGCAGCATCTGCCCATGGCTTATCAACTCCTGTGCACTTTGCTTCTGGACCAGAAAAATGCACAAGGTCAGCTTTCCTCCTCCTGGTCTAATAGACTTTTACTGGAAGAGGAAGCTCTGAGGCTGCAGCTCTGCATTAATCAGCCTCTGGATTGATTTCCAGGCCCTGTGACCTGGGACGTGGTTGGATCCTCAGCAGTTTGTTTTCTCACTTCCATGACCTTTCCTTGCTGGGACAGTGAGAGGATGCATCCTGGTGAGAGTGGGATGCTTTAATTCTGCTGTGGCAGGAGTCCCCAGGGCTGTCTGTGCCCATCCAGAGGCCATTCCTGGATCACAGGCTCGGGGTTTGCCTGCAGAGGGAGTTTGTGGCCAGAACACCCGGCTGAGTGCAGGGAGAGGGAGAAGGTCCTGCCTCATTTATAGATTGGCCTCACACGGCTTTTACAGTGGTTGTTAAATGTTGATCCAAGTTGGAGACTGAAGTGGAATTGAGTTCATTTAACCTTGCTGTTGGATTTCTTCCTGCTTCTCCAGTCCCACACCTGAGACTGCCTTGTGTTCTGAACTCCAGGAATTCTGCCCTGGAGCTGTGCTTGTCCCAGGATCACTGAGTGTGTGGGCTGGGGGTTGTGAGGAGCTCAGGTCCATGATCTCTGGTTTCTGAGTTGTCACTTGATGTGATTTAAAAGGGTTTTGAAATTGTTGCTGTGCTGCAGAGGACATGATACCCCTGTCTGGGCACGACTGTGTGGTATCTGTTCTTATCAATTTAATACCTGATAATTCTTGATGAGAGGATTTAATGTTTTAGGAATAATTTCCTCATGGAAAAAGGGTTGTCAGGCACCAGAATGGCCTGCCCAGGGAGGTTTGGAGCCCCCAACCCTAGAGGTCTCCAAGGAACACCTGGATGTGACACTCAGAGCCCTGCTCTAGGTGACAAGTTGGGGATCAGCCACAGGTTGGACTCAATGACTCTGTGACACCCCTGGATGGGCACAACAAATCCTCTGGGAATACCGGGGAGCAGAGGTTGGGGTTGGGCCTCCTGAATCATTCCCTGGCACAGCCTGTCCCATCCCTGCTCGCAGATAAACTCCAGGGAAGTCTTTACCCTAAATGGCCGCGAGCGGCGGCTGCTGCGGGCAGACGCTCTGGGATGACTTTCCTGGTGAATAGAACATGATGTTTTGTCTTGCTGAAGCCTCTCTTCAGTGCAGGACTTGAGCCACGGAGCTGCCACAAGTGACTCAGAGCTGAATGTATGAATGTACATTTTCAGCGAGGACACTTTCCGTTTTCTTTCAAACGTTGCCCCAAATGCGGTCATTTTTCATTGAAGTAAAATTTCCTTTCGCTGGATTCTTTTCCTTCTGCTTTTTTAATGGCTTGAGAGCAACAGCTCCCTGTGCCATGGCTGTTTGTGACTGCTGCTCTTGGGCCCCTTTTAATCATTTACCTTAAACTTCTTCTCCTGCTTGTGCCGGTTTCATCTGGTAAATACCTTAAATTTCAAAAACACCTTGAAGTGTGGTCTTCAGATAAATCAATGGGGGGAGTGGTTGGTGTCCTGATTTTCCTGTTTCTGACAATATTATAAGAGAACCCAACCAGTACTTGCTCTTGTCCCCTAAACTTCATGTGAGAGCTCTTTGCAGCCCTATTTCTTACTAAGAAAAAAAAAAGCCAATTCATTTGGGCAGCTCAGCTGTGAAACGGTCTGATCATCTTATTAATAGGTTCTTTAATTAGGTGTGGGATTTTTTTTTTTTTTCCTCTGAACTTATTTCCTTTTCTGTAAGGTGAGGAGAAATTCCATCTGAACGTGAGAAAATTCCTTTGCTGCCAGGGCTGAGCTCTGAAGCAGGCTGCAGTGGGGGAGGTTGTAGAGTTTCCATCCTCAGAGACCTTCAAAACCCGGTCCAGAATTGGACTCTGAGGACTCCAGTGCCTCGAGTTCCTGAGCCAGGGGCTTGGGATGCACCTGACCTGTGACCTGGAGAGCTCTTCCTGGATTGCTTTAACCTACTTCGTGTGATGTCATATGGGTCAGTAGTGATCCCATCTGGCTTAAAGCTCTTAATGCTGTCACCAGCATGGATAAACCTTCCCAAATTGCCAGGGCAAAGTGTATTTTGGGTTCTGGGGGGAAAATTACTTCAGTCCTTCCTCACTGTACTGTTCTATCCCCTCTCTTTGCCCATGTCCTGATCTCCTGTGATACAAACAGACTGACAGGGAAGATGTTTAGGAGCAGCTTTTCACATGTGCTGTGGTGATTTATCTCTTCTGTGACCTTTCAATTGCAGAACCACACCTGCAAGGCCCTTGCAGCTTCCTGCTTGAACTAGGATGTGTCTGTCCAGCCCTCCCTTCCCAGGTGTCCTCCCAGATGTATCCCCCACCCCTCTGTTCTCAATGTGTCCTTGTCCTGGCTCTCCCCAGCACTCTGCACTGTTTGCTCCTGTCCTGGCTTTCTGAATTCCTGTTTGACAGTGAGTGCTGCTTCACAGACTTTTCTGGTTGCTGGAGATGAGCTCCTCCTGTTCCCACCCGTGTCCAAACCCTCACTCTTCATGCAACCTGTGCAAGACTTGACAGTAGAAGTGCTTCAGGAGCTACAGGGGATCATCCAGTAAAAGCAAAATTCCTTGTAGTGTTCAGCCATGGGGCTTTGTTAATGTTCATTAGGTGAATATATTCCTGGAACCTTCACTGGAGAATATCTTGGATGCTGCTGGATGAAACTCTCAGGGTTCCATTTCTGAAGAATAAGGCAAAATTTGCTCCTTCCCTTCTGCTGACTTGTGAAGCTTCTGAAAGGCAGTGGAGCAGAGTGGGCATCCCAGGAGGCTGTTTAAGGAATCCACCTCCCTCTGTCCCAGAGAGAATAGGGATGAGCTGCTTTTCCTCTCCTCACTCTGCTCACCACCCACCCCAGCTACCTCAGCAATGATCCCAGAAATCCAAGTCCTGGCCAGGGCACAGGGATGGGCAGCAGGATGATTTTTTTTGTTGTTGTTGGCTCTCCCCTGCTGTACCTCAGAATAGAATTCCACTAGACCAGAGGATCTGGGACATTGAACAAGTGGACATATGCTGTGCCTGAGGCTTTGGCTCTTCCATGGAGGAGGTTCAATGGAATTATCTCTGAAATGCAAAATATTGCTGTTCTTTGCCTGGAGACTTTCTTAGAGCTGTGATCAAGGGCTGGACAAGCCCTAGTCCCTGCACTGGCAGGGAGGGAGGGAGGGAAGGGCTGTACCTGCTTTGCAGGTGGGAAGCTGAGGGACAGACTGGATCAGGTCAGCAAAGGGACTGGGATTTTATGCTGAGCTTCCTGTGGCCTGATGGAGCAAATCCTGCCTGGAGCTGCCAGGACTGGACACAGCATGGCAGTCGGGGAGGGAGGGGGAGGGAAAGGCTTTGTGCTTCCTGGCATTGACTCAGCTGGGAGTGTCTGTGATCACACCTGGACTTTTTTCCTTCTTTTCAGGGATGCTTGAATACGACCCAGCCAAGAGGTTCTCAATACAGCAGATAAGGCAGCACAAGTGAGTGTTACCAGCCCTCCCCTTCCTGCTGCTCCTGTACCTGTGCTCCTGCTCTCACCTCCTGTTTCCTTTTGACAGCAGACACATGGAAGTCACTAGATCTCCTTCCTCCAGCTCTGCTGGGGCTCTGGCAACCTTCACTTGGCTTTTTTCCTCCTGTTAGAGCATCCGGTGGAGCACTGGAATTGCTAACCAGTAAATAAGGAATATGTTGGAAGTCTGTTCATGGCGTGCCTGCTTCTGGATAATTAAGGGTTCTGGATAATTTTTTCCAGAGGCCAGCAAGTACTAATGGAGCAGAACAGGAGGTCCTGAAGGCTGTGTTATTGAAGTAGCACTGTTCAGTAACGTGTGTTAGTTCTGGCCAGTCTGGGGACAGAAATATCCCCTGGTATTTGCTCCATATGGAGTCAGTATGTGGAAAGGCGTTCCAGGACAATAGGAAATTTTATTTTTTTTTTCTTTCTCTTTAATATCCCAGTCCTCCCTCCCCCATATCCTCCCCCATTTTCTGTGCCATAGTCAGGGGGGAAATGCCCCGTTATCACTGAGGGGTTTTTTTAAGGATCTGTTTGAACACGCTGGCTCCAAGCAGAGATTTCCTGGGCGGATAAAAGTACAAGAACAAAAAGCATCATGAGGCTGCTTCACTGCGGAGGCTGCATTAGCTTATCTCCTCTTGGAATGGGAAGTGCTTCTGAGGACAGGCAGAGCTGCCTCTGGACTGCAGCTGCTCCTCCTGTGAGCCTGCCCAGATCCTTTTGGGAGCTGGAAGAGCAAGGGTGTGATCCAGGGTGGTGCTGAGCCTACTCCGTGCTGCAGGAACAGCACTGCTTTCCTCTTGTGTCTTTGGAAAGGCCATGTGCTGTCAGGTGATGGTCCCTGGGAACCACAGGCAGAACCTGAGAGGCCTGAAGTGCAGTGGGGCTCTGCAGGGAGCGACTGGGCCCAGGTTCAACAGGGATTGGAGCAAGCAGGGCTGGGGGGGGGGCAGGGTTTCTGGAGCTGCCCAGGCAATTAATTAAGTGTCAGGATGACTCCTTTGTAGTAGCCAAGCCCCGTGCCTGGGTTGTTTCAGTGGCTCTAGGCACTGACAGGTGCAGGCATCTTCCATTCCAGGCTGCCTTTTCCTGCACGTGCCTCCCAGTACCTGTGGCCATGACCAGAGGGGATCAGCTTGCCATGCTTTGTCAGGAAGCACTGGAAAGAAGCTGGAATTCAGTGTATGGAGTCATCAGTAGGTGTTGGGAAAAGCACTAAAAGCACTTCCCTCCCTGTGGCTGCTGCAGCTGGCCCTGAGCTCGGGCACTGGCCTGGGCCCTCGTGGGTCACTGCCAGGTGACTGAGCTGGTTCCTCAGCTCCACATACTCCATTTTGCCTTCCTCCCATGTGGCAGTGAGTTTTTGTGTCAGCATTGCCCAGCTGGAAGCACAGAGGGGTCTCCAGAGGCCCTGCCTGTAGTTAGAAAGCCAGAGAAACTGGAGTGTGCCTCTGGCACGGGGCACACAGAGCTCCTCAGCTGCTGTGTTGAGGCTTTGCATCCCACAGAGGGGCTGAGGAAAGGCTCTACCTGCAAACCCAGGAGCATTTCCAAGGCTTAGGCTCTTACTAGTTTTGTGTGAGCTTAGCCAGTGCTTCTTAACAGGCTTTTCTCCCCTATTAGTAATTGCCTCTTTCCTCCTGCTGTGGCATCTAAGTAATTACATCAAGCACAGCAGAGCTTGTGGCCTGGGCCTTGGATGTGTCTGTCCAGCTTCTTTTTGTGCTAAAGAATCCAGAGCTTGGTTCTCCTGACTTTTCTTTAAATAGAAACTTAGCCCTGATGCTTAACCTGACCCTATTTTTTTTNTGGAACAGAGCAGTCAGGACAGCAGGCAGCCATTTGGGTATTGGCAGAGGGGTTTGGGAAAGCACTTTAGTAGGAAGAGGTTTGATTTCTAGAAATGTTAGATGTCATGTTCTGGGGGGAGTAAATCATTAATGGTTGTGGGTTTCTCTACACTCCTCCCCCTAAAAGCATGTGCTAAGGACAGGAACTGAACCAGAAAAACATCAAGCGACTTCCCCAGGCTGCCCTGCTGGGATGGATCCCAGCTCAAACCAGAGTCACCCCGTGCCTTTCCGTGCTGCTGGAAGTCTCCTTTTATGTCTTTGAGCTGCTGCTCCCAGGGACTCACTCATATGGACAGTCAGGATCATCAAAGTGCTCTGAAATCAGCAGGAGCAGCCCCTGGGCCCCAGGCAGGGGTTTTGCACTGGAGCTGCTGGACCAGGCTCGTGTCAGGATGGTGGAATGGGGGGGCCGTGTTCCCCTGCCCTGTGGGAAGGGTGATCCCAAGGGAAGCACCACAGGGTGCAAGTGTCCTGCAGCCACAGAGCTGGGGCTCAGGATCCATCCTGCCCCACTTCACCTTCCATAAAGTGTGAAGGCCTTTGCAGTGGGATCAGGGATAAAATCAGTGTCTCAGGGGCACTGAGAAAGCACCAAGGGAGCACCAAGTGCTGCTCCATAGAGAGCAGAGCTGCAGGAGGCAGGGAAGGCATCCAGGCAGCCCAGCAATGATAATCCAGCCATTCCTCCCATTATTCCTGTCAGCTATTCCAAATGCTTTTGCCCCTGCAGCAGCAGAGGAATGCTGGAGGAAGAGTCTGCTGAGTTTCATTCCGCCAGCTGCCTTCCTCCCTCCTCACTCCTGCAGCTGAACTGCATCAAACTCCTGTCTCTGCACTTTTACTGGAGTGGGACAAAGCAAAATGCTGCTCTGTTCAACCCAGTCCATGCAGAGCAGACCTGGAATTGGAAATGGAAATGAGTTAGGCTTCTCCCAGCCTGTCATCTCAGAGCTTAGGAACTGCCAGAAGCCAACTCCTGAATAGCAGTGGAAGAGCCTGGAAACCTGCATTCACTGGAAGGATCCAAGTGGGATGATCTTCAGTGGAAAACCAGTGCTCACAGCTCAACTCCATGAATATTTGGTGCTCCTGGGATGGGGACTGTAGGACAGAGAGGAAAAGCTGCCAAGGGCCAGGGAGTTCCAAGCTGCTCCCTGTGGATTATCCACCACCTCCCCTCTGCCCCGTGCTTTTGCTGAAGGACTTCCTGCTCATACACTGCATTTTGTTACTAATTCACTGACCTGCTGCAGCACTTAAAGTGATGAAGTGGATGCAGAATTCTACCTCTGTCCCTTGTTTCCAAGGCAACCATCTTCCCTTCCCTCTCCACAAGTGTCACACTTAATTTGTTCAGGCGCAGATCCGATTGCAGGAGTTCATAGCACGAGAGGGGAGCCACTTCCACCTTTTATTAGTGGAGGTGCAAATTAACCTGCAGGGCTGGGGTCTCCTCCTGCCCTCTTGGAGCTGCTGTGCTGCCTTCCCCAGCACCTGTGGGGTTTGGAGCATGGCTCTGGGACGCTGTGCTGTTTAAACCTGGGTACCAAACCCCTTGGAAATGTCAGTGTGGTGCTGCTGAGGGCTCCTTGGCAGGGGCTGACCGTGCTCCTGTGCTGTGTTTGTAGGAGAGAGGGAGGTTTCTCTGAGCCTCTGCTGCTGCCTGTGCACTTGTGGGCTTTCCCCATCCTTTTTCTGTTGTGCCAGGCAGTGATCTCCCCTCAGCAGGACATAAAGAAGCATTCCTCTTCCTTCCTGAGGCACCAGGATCAGTCTTCCTGCCCTCTGGCAGCACATGGAAGGGATCTTTCCTTCTTCTACCCACATTCTGCAAATCAGTTTTGTAACTTGGTATGTTAAAGGACTGAATCTTCCAGAACTCCTTGTAGGAGTCTGAGCCATCCCTGCCACCTTTGGTCCTACCACCAGCTGGGAGAAACTGCTGTTTTCATACTTTTGTTTGTTCTGAACCTGACTGAAGATCTTGGACATCCCTTGATCCAACAAGAGCTGGAGCAGCGATTGCAGGGACACTGCTGGCGTGTGTTGCCTTTCCCTGGGACATTGTGTGCCTTCCACGATTGCCTGTGAGGGAGCTGAGCTAAGCTGGAACCCTGTTCATTGCTACTTGTGGTGACAGTGACCTTCCAGGGAGCTGGAGGCCCTTACATGGCATCACAGGAGGTGGAGAATCGCTCGTCCTGACCCTGGCTGGCAGGGCAGGGATCTGCAGCTTGGCATCTGCTCTCAGAGAAAACCATCCCTGTGCAAAGCAAGCCAACTGCAATGTTTGTGACCCAAATGGGAAGTGAATAGCTGGGAGTGTTGGAAAGCTGCAGCTGTGCTTACAAGATTCTTATTTTAACCTTGCTTATACCAGGACATGAAAAGAGCAGAGGGAGGGCTTGTGATGGGAGAGCTGAGCTTGGGAGCTGCAAACCAAACAGGCTCATTAAGCACTGGGCAACCCAGATTCCTCTTTCCCTTCAGTCCTTGACCCTTGGTGTCTTATCTCCCTGTGGCTGACAGCAGCTGTCTGGGCACCACTTCTGCCTGGCAGGATCACAATTAACGCTTGTGCCGCTGCTGGCCGGGGCTTCTGAGCTTTGCAGGCGCCTCAATGAGCTTGTGGAATAGGAAGAAATAATCCCTTACTACTGCTTCCTTCACTCTGAAGCATTTCTAAGCCACTCCCAGCCCTTTGAAACAGAGACCAGAGAGGAATCTGCCTCTTGCAGAGGGGTTGTTCTGCACAAGGGGCTCTTCTGAGATAATCAAAAATCTTTTCTTCCCCCTCAGGGTTAGAGCAGCTGCCACGAGCACCAAGTAACTCTGTGTGTGCCAGTGCTGTTGGCTCAGAAAACATCCCTGAAACGGAGAATAACTGGTGGAACAGAGCACTCACCAGCAGGGCTCTGACCCAGCCTGTGTTTTGGGTAGTGGTGAGGGCAGGGTGAGGAGGAGCTTTATCTCATGGCCATCACAGACCAGGAGCTGCTGCTTTCTGGCTCAGGCAGTGGCTTCCTGAGGCAGATGAGGGTGTTCCTGGAGCCAGTGGTCCTCAGCTGAAGAGCAAATCTTCAGTGACAACCTCCAACACCAGCACAGAAAGCGGAATGTCTGTCCCTGCTGGAAAATCCTTGCCAGGAAATACTCCACTACTCCATGCAGAATTGCTTGAGGCTCCTTCCAAGAGGTCTTTGATTTTTCTTAGAACTTCAATGGATTTCTCTTCTCACTCTCTATCCTCATTACCATATATGCATATGCAAGTGTTTGAAATCACCTCCCGGAGGATGGAAGCATAATGACTGGAGTACAGTGATTCAGGTTTCTGCTGCTAATAAAAACCTATTTTTACTCTCCTGGTAAGTAGGACAGGAGGGAAGAGTGAGGCAGAGCTGAAATATACAGCAAAATAAAAACACCAGTTGCCATAGACTTCCAGGCTTTTTCCCTTTAAAATTCTCCTTTTAACAGCAGTCACTCTGATCTCATTTGTCCTGAATATTCCCTTCTCCCGAGGTCTCTGGTGTTGAGTTTGGATCCCTCAAGCCCCAGCGCCCCTGGCAAAACCAGCTGGTGGCTGGTGGCTCCTCTGCCCCTGTGCTGCTGATCCTGCCAGGCTGGATCAGCCCAGGCTGGATTTGCTGTCTTGGCAGTCAGTTCCTCGATGAAGGCAGTCTCCAAGGAAGGGAAATGGATTGATCCGATTAGGAGAGCGCTGTGCCACGCACGTCACTGAGGAAGCCACCCAAGGAAGCCAATCCATGGGATCTGTGAAGAGCCCTGGGCCACAATCGAGTTACGCTGGTCCCACTCCCTTCCTGCCAGCCCAGCAGCTGGAATGGGCTTTGCTTAACTCCTGTAGTGCCACTTGAGGGACCAGAGGTGACACTTGCCAGCTGAGATCTGCAGCAGTTCCTGTGCCTCTCCTCAAACAACACTTTCCTCCCTGCAGGCAAGGGGCTGCCTGGCTCTAAAATTCCATTGCTGCAGAGAAAACAGTTTAAAGATGCTGATGGTGAAGCAGTTTCTGGATGAGAGTTCACCCCTCCCTTGAATCCTGCCTGATTTGTCCCAGTAGCTGCATTTCCATTTGTTTATCTCCTCACTCCTCGCTTTTCCTGATAGTTTTGTTAGAATCCCACTTTTTTTTTAGGCTGACTGTCAAAGCAGTGTAAGACTAGAACAAAATGATAATTACAGCTCTGCGCAGGAGGTGCCTTCAGCCTTCCTTCCTGAAAGGAATTTGGAACTGGGGTGATAAAAACCAGATGGCTCAGGTTGGTGAGAGCTCTTGGGCTGGCTCAGGCCCTCCTCCATGTTTGGAGGCCAGCAGTTACTGGATGCCAACTGCAGGGTGGGAAGCACTTGTGTCCCATCAGGCTCCTGTGGGCTGGAAAGGTGTGTTAAGAGGTACCTTGGGTCTGGAGGAACCTCTGCTCCCACCCACATTTAGGGGGTCACTGGGAGTGTGGAGGCTCCAGCAGCACTTCCAGGAAACTTTGGGTACCCACATGCAGCACTGGGAGATGTCCCAGACAGTCTGGAGTCAGAGCTCTGCTATGGGAGTACAATGAAAACCTAAGAGGTTTATCCCATCTGGCTTTGGGATGCTGCTGGGAAAGCAGCCTGCTGGATTCCTGATCTGATTAAGAACAGCTTTCGGAGCTGATATCCTTTCCTGGCCAGATGGCAGCATGGGGTTTGGTGGTGATAGGAGTCCCTTGAGACAGAGGAGGGATAAAAAGATAAAGTAGAAGCCTTTCTGCTGTGGCAAACTGGCTCTTAGAGGAAACTGCGGCAGTAACTGCCCCCCCTCCTCAGGCTGGGATCCTGCAAACTTGTGTCTGTTGGGCTGGATTAGCCTCACCTTCAGGATAGGAGAAGTTCCTTCTGTCCTGCTTGCTTGGATAATAAAACTGAGGAGCTCAGCAGCTCTGCTGATGTGTTTTGACTTACAGGTAGTTTGGGCTGGAGTTGGTGATGAGAGGAATGGTCCTGAGCTGCCCTCTGTGCCTGTCCCTCTGTTCCTGTCCTGTTCCCAGTGTGTCCTCCAGCACACTCCAGTACTGACACCTGGCCAGACCTTTTGGTTCCTCCTGACCTGCTGTGGGTGGAGCTCCCAGCTCGGAATATTGGGGTGGGCTGGGGCCATCCTCAGTGGAGGACTCCTGCATGCCTTGTGCCCTGACCCAGCTCTGCCCTTGGGCTCTCTGCAGCTGGTTTAGGAAGAAACATGCTCAGGCAGAGGCGCTGGTGCCCATCCCTCCCAGCCCTGAGACAAAGGACAGGTGGAGGAGCATGACGGCGGTGCCTTACCTGGAGGATCTGCATGGCTACAATGAGGAAGAGGATGATGACTTGTATGACATTGAAGATGATATCATCTACACTCAGGACTTCACAGTACCAGGTAGGGGAGAAGTGGTTGTTTTTTGAGGGGTTTTTTTTTTTTGTGTTGAAAGCTTTTTTTAGGAAAGGCCTCAAGGTCTGAATAATCCTTTCAGCAGAGGAGGAGACTGTTGATTGTGGAATGGTGTGAGTGAGCCATGGTGCTCCAGATGCCTCAGTCCTTGATTTGATCAACCAGGATGCCCCTCCCAGTGTTACCCCTGTGCCAGCTTCCTCCCTTCTCCCAGGAACAGCTGCTGCTGGACTCTGCTGTTCAGCACAGTTAATTCTTTGGACCAGTTTTGCTAGAATGAGTTATTAGTGAGCAGAGCCCTGGAATGACTCTGTCTTCAGGGTACATGGCATACCTGGGGGATCCCCTGCACGCTGGGAGCCTGGTCCCAGTCTGGCCCTTGCCTTCCCCAGCTCCATGTCCATCCCAGCTGGGCAGGATGAGCCCCATGCAGGCAGATGTCTGAGGCTGGGGGTCACACTGGGAGCAGTGACACCAGGAATTTCACCTTCCTCATACAAACAGCAGCATTGAAACCCAAATCCGAGCTGTCATGGCAGATGACAGGCAGATTTCTGGAAGATCTCCCATGTTCTCTATGTAATTTGTGCTGTTTCAGAGGGATTAGAGACCTAAAGGCTGCAAGGGGCTGGTGAGGTGAGATGTGCAGTGTTTGTGGTGGGCAGGAATCCCCTCAGCACTGGGAACAGGCTGCTGGGTGGGAGGAGCAGGGTGAGGAGGGTCCCAGCACAGGCCCTCGGTGGGTTTGTGAGGCATTGCAGAGGTGGGGGCAGCTGCAGGGGGAATAAATGTGAATTTTTCCACCCAAGTCTTCCTGCAGCATCCCTTTGAACCTGCTCAGTGCTACATTTCTAGCCGTGATCCCATGTTAAAATATAAATTAAAAGGCCCCTTGTACATGGGGGATCAGTTCAGCTGTGGCTCTGCTGGGCAGCCAGAGCAGGAGTGTGAGTGACTCATGGGTGGGGGTGGGTGTTGGGTTTGAGGGGGGGGAAGAGGAAACCTCATTAAATCCTGTGTTCTTCAGAGGAAGAAGGGGCTTTGAGGAAGTGCTTTCATTTTTAAAGGGCTATTTAAAGATTGATGCAGCTCTGTGGGGAGATGTAAATGTTCCAAGCCCCTGGTTCAATCGGTGTTAAACATCCCATCCAGGGAAGTGCTAGGAGAGGATGGAGGAGAGGATGGCTGGGGCCTGGAGGCAGAATCTTGGTGCAGTAAAGGGATGTGAGAGTCCTGCTTGGTGCTTTTGTGCTGCCTTAGGTCTAGAGGCTGAGCTCTGCTCTTTCCTGTCCGACATTAACCCTTCCTCTGCTGCAGCCCTGTCCTGCAGCACCTGCTCCTGGGCTTTTCAGTCTGAGGCTGGAACATACAGCCAGGGCTGGAGCTTCTGAGCCAATCTCAGTGCTTGGGAAGGTGCATTCCTGGCTGCTCATGGTGCCTGTGTGCTCAGTCTGACAAACAGCAATTCAAAAGCTCTTTGTGGTGTTATTTTGAAACCTTTTTTGGTGCCTGAATGAGCTGGATGCGGAGCCATTAAGAATGTGAGGGGTGGCAGAGATGAGCAGGGATGAGCAGCTACGTTCCTGGTTCCTCTTGCAGCCCTCCCTTTATTTATTTTATTTTTAGCCCTGCTCGTGGTGAGGGTGAGGTGGGCAGGAGCTGCTCGGGCAGACGCAGCGCTGGGTCAGCGGTTCCGCGGGGGCAGCAGTTGCCAAGACTTCAGCCCATGCTGAATTTTTATTTTCATTAATTTGAACGTCAGCAACTGTCATTGGTGAAGGAGGTAAAATTAGCTCACGATTCACCTCCCTCCTTGGTATCCATAATAGACTCCCGGGACTGTGCTTTTGAAGCAGGGAAGGAGGGGAGGAGGGAAGAGTCACACAAAAGACAAATGAGCTGTTTGGATAGATTCTTTTTTCCCTCCCCAGTCAGAAATGTTAATTGACTTGGCCCGAGTTCAGCCGAGGGAGGGGAAGGAGAAGTGCTCAGCTTTGCTCTGAATGGGGTTGTTTGAGGCTCTGCAGTCGTGCCAGTGGGATGGAGGGATGGGAGGAAAAACCTGGAGCTCTGAGGGGCTGCAGCCGGGCTGTGCTGGGCTGGGGCTGCAGCGTGACCCATGTGAGCCCCCGAGGGAGCCCCATCCCTGGGGGCTCTGGGGCTGGTGAGTCCCCCCCTTCTAGAACTTGGACCTCTGAGCCCTTTCCAGCCATTGCCCCTCCAGAGGGGTCAGGCACTGGAGGAATCATAGCAGGACCATGAGCTTTTTGCTCCTCCTGCTGTGCCAGTCACTGCCAGAGTGCCAGAGGCACTGGCACATGCCCTGGGGGGCCCAGAGCACCCCCATCACCACAATCCCTTGTGGTGAGCTGGGCCAGGAGCTGTGCTGCTCTGGGGTGCCAGCAGCTCCTGCAGTGCCAGGATGGCGTGCCTGGAACCAGGAGCTGTCCCTGGCCAGTCAGTCCCTGTCTGTGCCCATGGCAGGAGCACTCAGGTAAGCAGCCACAATGATTGGGAACTGTGGTAACACTGGGAGCCATTGGGAGGGATACAGGAGGAGACCCAGAGGGAATCGATTGCACAGGTAACCCAGGATACATCCATCCCTCTCCCCTCCCCTCCTTCCCTCCCTCCCTGTCTCTGGCAGTGGAGCCCAGGGATGTGGCAAGGCACAGGGGTCCGAGGTGGGACCCCCAGCATGCTCCCCCAGAGGAGAAGCAGCTCTCCCACCAGCCCTGCGTGTCCCCCCCAGCTGGCAGCAGTGGGGTGATCGCTGGCGCAAGCGGAGCTGACGTCCCGCCCGGCCTTGGCGGAGAAAGGATTGAGCATCCTTTAAAGAAAATTATACATAATCGTCTTACAGCCTTTGCTTCCACTCAAACCTCTGAGTCATAACTGAAGGGCCCTGGAGCGTGACGTTCTTGTTGGAAGGAAATTGCCTCGGCTGGATCCGGTGGGGGGGGGAGCCCAGGGGCCTGACGAAGCCTCTCCTCAAGCCCTGCCTTGGGCTGGGGGCTGTGGGAGCACCCCAGGATGCTCTGCAGCCACATCCCTCTGTCACTCTCCGAGTGAAGGGATGTGACCCAAGACCCGGCTGTGGCAGCAGGAGATGCCTCTGGAAATGGCACTTCAACCTGCTCTGCTGAGTCACAGGGAGCTGAGGAGGGAGAGGGGCTGATGACACCCATCAGGGTGTCCCCTCAGGGGACAGTGACACACCTGAGCCCCAGCCCTGCCAGGAGAGGCTGCACTGCCCTGTTCTGCAAACACACCCAGCCCCTGGGTACCCCAAAGCTGGTGCCTGGGGCTGGGACCTGCAGAGAGGGCAGGAGGAAGAGGAGTGACCTCGCCCACCGCTGCCCCTCTGCTCCCTGGAGGAGCCGAGGTGCTGCCTGGGGTCTGGGGCAGGGCACACAGACAGTCCAGGGAGGGGGGTACACTGTGTCTGTGTGCTGGGGACCAGCATCTGCTGCGTGCCAGGGGAGCAGGGGCCAAACCAGTCCTGGAGGGGAGCAGGGAGGGAATTGCATTCTCAGGCTCCCAACCTTTCACATCCTCGGTTCAGGATCTCTCCCCTGCTCTCCTCGAAGGCACAGGAACAGGTTCAGGTTTCCCACAGGAGCAGGATCCATCCCGGGCACCGGGAAGGGGATGCTCCTTGAGGGTCTGCTGCCACTCCCTCACTGTGGCCGTTCCTTTGCAGGACAGGTGCCTGAGGAGGAGGCCGGGCAGAACGGGCAGAGCCGTGGCAAGGGGCTGCCCAAGGCCGTGTGCATGAACGGGACGGAGCCGGGGCAGCTGAGCACCAGGGCCAAGGGCGAGCGCCGGGCCAGCGCCTCCTCCAACCCCTCCCGCAAGGCCTGCTCTGCCAGCAGCAAGATCCGCAAGCTCTCCACCTGCAAGCAGCAGTGAGCTCTGCCCAGGTACTGCTGGGGCACCCCCGGGTCTGCCCAAGGTGGGGGGGGGGATATCCGAGCCTGCCCCAGCTATGGGCAGGGAGAGGGAGTTGAGGGGGGTTTTGTAGTCTGGGTCCTGAGCATCCCTCTGTAGAGACCTCGTACCCAAGGTCTGGATCCTCTGTGGTGCTTGGGAGGTGCAGAGCCATGGGGAGACTCCCTGTGCCCTGCTCTGCCCACCTGGCTCTGCTCTGTTCTGCCCTGTCGTGTGAGAGGGGCTGTAGTGATCCCTCTGCCCTCCTGAGCTGTGGCCAGGCTGTGTCATGACACCCCCTTTCCCTGGCATCAGGGCCCTCTGCCCTGCTCCCGGCCTCACCACCCACCCGGATTTGGGGAGCACAGAGGAGCTGGGCTGCAGAGGGATGCTGAGCTCCAGGGTGTCCCCACACACCTGCCCCTGGCTCAAGAGGTGGCCCTGTCCCCCATGGCCAGGCCACTGCCTTGCCCAAGCCTCTTTTCCTTCCAGGGGAAGCTGAGCCCACTCCCTGCTTCCCCCCCTCCTTCCGGCTCCTTCCTCCCCAGCTCCAAGCCCTGTCCCCTCCTTCCCACCCCTCATTCATAACGGAGCCAGCAGTGACTCATGTTCAGCCTCATCCGCCCCCGGCCTCATGCTCATCACGGCGCTGCTGGGGCTGAGCTCTGTTATCTCCTGGATCACGACCAGCTTTGTGGTGTGAAAAAAGCCCGAAATAAAAGCCAGATCTTCTCCCTGCAGCTGTCAGAGGCCCGTGGCAGCTCCATCTTTAATTCATGGGGGCAGTGAGTCACCTGTGGGGAGTTGGTGCAGCCAGAGCCTGGGATGGGGCTCCCCGGGAGCTGCTGTTCCTCCTGCTCCTGCCTGCTCAGCTGCTGCTGGAAGGGGAAGCTCCGTGAGGACTGCCTGAGCCTGGCTGGGTCATTCCCCCCTTGGCCTAGAAACATTTGGAAGGAAGGGAATGCTCCCCTCCGTGGCATAAATGACATTCCTTGGCAGCGTTTTCTCCTCAGGGTTTTGCTTTGGGCAGATCTGGGCTCACCTGGCTGAGGGACCACGTGCTGTGGGAGCCCCCAAAACCTGCCAGGAACAGCACAGGGACCCCAGGCTCCTCACTACCATCCCGAGGTGCCAGAGGGGAGCCCCGGGGCAGGGTGCAGGTCAGGAGCAGAGCCAGCACCCCAAACTGGGCACCCCCTACCCTCCCTAACTCCCTTCTCTCTGTTCTCCCTGCAGCATCCCCAGGCCCGGGCCAGCCTGCATCCCCCTCCTCGCCCCAGCTCTGCCTCTGTCCTGGGACTGGACTGTGCTTGCAATCCAAAAGGAAACCAGAGGAAACCAACCAAGGAGCCCCCCTTCCCTCCCTGCACCCCCTGCTCCGGCCAGCGCCAGGACACGAAGCTGCAGTGGCCGGACCTTCCCCACCGGACACCTGGAAGTTGAACTCTGCAGCTGCCAGGACGCTGCCCCCCCTCTCCCCCCAATCACTCTTTGCCAATCAAGACACTGATTCTGTTTTTAATTTTGCGATGGGAAGGGTGGGATGA
>VZTR01028665.1:9579-23083 GCA_013400775.1 Chaetops frenatus
AAATATATACAACAAACTATATTATTATATATATGCTATATGTAACACGTGTCACTATGTAAACAATAAATGTAATATATCAAATAGAATAAAAATCAACATGTAATAGTATTCCTGGAAAAACATTTGAAATAAGTAAAAAATATCTACTACTTCCTTCCTTTTGAACTATTGGAATGGAAAACTAAATGGAAATAAAATACAGCAGTAGGCAGAATTCCTAATTAGTTAGTACTGGCTTGAGTTGTCCTCTGTTGTTGTTTGGTAACCTCTATTCACTGTGAACTTGAAGAGTAATTCTAAAAATGTTGAGAGTTGATGTTCTCTGCATCTCAGAGACAGAGTTTTATGTTAAAATATAAACTTATGGTTGTACATGACACTGTTCTTTTGGACAATCTAATTTTTCCTAAGTAATCAGTTTCTGAAAAAATGCAGAAGGTAAAATAGTTGAAAGGAAGAAAATAAATTACATATAAATACTGTTGTTCAAATTGGTCAGGAAAACCTAAGCCCATATAATTGTGCACATATGCTGAGGAGAACACTTTTTTTGGTTTCTCAAGCATGAGGCAGCAGAATTTTCATTCATTTGGCATGCTAGGCTGAAAACAGAGTCTTCTCTCATTTGACACACTCCCCTGGAAACAAACATGCCAGTGAAGGGATTGTGCCAGTTATCAGAAGCTTACAGGAATATATTGTGCTAGTTTGTATTCATTTTCATTTCATGAATTGCTTTAAAACTTAGCAGCATAAAAAAACATTAAAACACCTTTTTAGCGTTATTTTTAGTTTCTATGTATTTCCCTGCTGTGCTGTCATTCAGTTTAAATCAACGGAGTGTTGTGAGACACATGGCTGGGTTTGCAGCAGAGCAGATCTCCCCTCCTGCCTGCGTATGCTTGCAGTATTCATCTGTAGACAAGCAGCAAATTTGAGTTTAACTCATTTTACATCTTTGGAAAAGATGAGTGTCTTAGAAAGAAGTTCAGTAAAAATAAAGGGTAATTGAACAAAGGTTGTGCAGTGAGAAATTTAAGCCAAAACTCAGCTGGTATCTATTAACTATGAAAGTTCACAGATAATGCTTGGTCTTCTGAGAGACACTTGTTTTCCTTTCCTAGAGTTATATTCTTCAGGCTTGCCAACAGGTCCTTCCCACCTCTGGAATTTTCTACAAGATTCTATGTCCCTCATAAATGTTTTTCCACATGCAGACTTGGCAAATTCAGGTGTACTTCTTGGAACTAATTTGGTCATGGGAGTTTAAATTAGGACCAGGTTGGAGTGAGTATGAGTGAAGTAAATCTGGGAGTGGTGTTGAGGGAGTCTGTGTCAGCCTGTGCTAAACCAAGGTGGGGTAAAGAATCAAGAAGAAGGGTCACAGTTCTATGGTTTCCATCCTAAGAGTTACCTAGAGAGGGATTGTGGAGCTGTCACTGTTCTGTCCCCATATGATAATGAGACACTAAGGAAGCAATCACCCTGAGCTCCTTGATGCTGCTTAAAGAATGAGGACAGTGGATATTTAACTGTTGACCTACAGTCACATTTGTTTGTTCTCTGACACTTAGGGATATTAGTTTTCTGTGGACTTCACATGAAGACAAACAAATAGAAAGTATCAATGTTGACACAACATTTAATAGACAGTAGTAGCTTCTGTCCAGTTATCTGTGCCTACTTGTTTGTGAATTTTGTGGGAGAGGCTGTACATCCTGCAGTTTCAAATTACAGTAGAAAAACAGGTGATTGTGAATTTACAAAGCTTCCTTTTCTGTAGCATACTGCTTCAGCTGGTATGCCTGATGCTCACCAGAAGGAAAGTAGTGATTTATACCCACTCTTCTGCACAGAAGTACTGAATGAAATATTTTTGTCAAAGAAACCCTATACGTTTGAATTGCTCTAGAATTAAAAGAAAGAAAATTAGGAAATCCAAATGCAAAAGTTTCATATGTTTGATTTATAGTTTGGGAAGGCTAAAAAAGGCCTCATGAAAGCTTGGCTGCACTGAAGTTACTTTGAAGTTCAGACTTGAAATACAGTCAGCTGGTGCTCTATACAATTGTCACTTTTTTGCCATATAGCTTCAGTAACATGGCTGGAAAATTCTACTTAGTCATTCAGCAGCACGGCAGTGAAATAGATATACTGATAACCTTTTCCTTTCACCCATTAACTAGTAGTTGGACAAACTGCAAGTGAATAGAAATGTGATTTTGATCTGCCTACTTGGTTCCTGGACCATGTGCCTTCATTGCTAATAAAGATGCTGCCACCTATTTGAAGACATTGGCAGGCATATTTAAAACCCAAGATGAACTGAGCACATTTACTGTGTTAGAAGCAGTTGCTAAATTGTGAGTAACTAAGTCTTGTTGTATAACTGCATTGCACTCAAGGGAACAATTTAGGTTTTGAATTGTGTATGTTGGTAAGTGAAAACTATGTAGACATTGATTATTTTTTCCCCTTGACCTAATCACTGTTTGCCTATGGCAATATCAGATATGTTATGTGTTCACCAAGAATTGTCTTGGGACCACAATGAGGCTTTTTTTTTTAGCTTCATTAGTAATCATAGTTACATTAGGAATAGAAGGCAATGGAGTAATATGCTTGTACTGTGTACTACACCAGTTTGATTTGTTGTAAAGGTGGACATGAACTCTCTGGGAGTCTGAATTTGTATAGGCAGAGGAGGAGACCAGATTTAAAACTTTGTGGATCTTGAGCACGAATTTAATTTTAAATGAATGAAAGGCAAATGTGCATTTATATATTTTATTTATTTTTTTGTTGTGAAAAATTCCTTTCTGTCTTCCTCCTTAAGTATTTGTAGTATGAGAGAACTTTCCTATGTAATACTAGAGAATATGGAAATGATGCTGAGTAAAATAAAATTTAGTGATGTGTTTTTCATTGTCAGAATTCAACAAGCTGCCAAAAGTACATCATAAATAGGGAGAAGAATGTTTCCTCTTCTATCCCACTCTTTGAATCTGACATGTATTGCCCTTTAGACAAAAATGTGAAAGTCCAACAGAGAACCTTAAGAAATGTGTTTAACTTCTGACTTCTGTTGATTCCTTCAAATGGTAATTTTGTTTCTATGCTAAAATACTTGTTTAAAATACAAGAGATTTTAAAAAAATGTGCAAGATTGAACTTCTGCCTAGAGGTCATGTAACTAGATGCTTGGACATTCTGTTTGATGAAGTGTTGGGCATTAAAAAATGAATACTTGCATATTTCCATGCATGAGAAGCCAGACTGTGGCCTACCTAACTGTAGACTTGCGATTTTGATTGATCAATTCTGAGAACTAATTCTAGCGCAAAACAGAGAGAAGTTCAACCTTGGAAGTATGATGGGACACTATTGCTTTGGAAGGATAGTTATCAGGAAATAGGGTGATACTCATGGTGTTTGTATCCACATGAGGGTGACAGTGTGACAGGCTTATTTGCTATAATTGGTGGCAAAACCTGCCAACCGAAAGTAGTGTTGGAGGAATCAGTGAATGCACTTCCTGTCTGTAACATTATGAGCTCCTTTTTCTATTAACTGAGATGCCTATACAGGTTTTGTTTTTCCCTCCTTAGATGTAATTGAGATAGAGATTTCTAAATTGTAAACAAAGCAATCTAACATATTGTTTCTTTAAAACAAAGTGGTGGTCACGGCTTTTTCTAGTCTCTGGACTTCTGCTGTATATGTAAAATAATGGCTTAGTCTGCAGAAACCCCCAACTCTTAACTCTGTATTTAAAAGCCTTAGCCTTTGTGGAAATGTTACTGAAGGTGGCCAGCAGAGTTAGGTCTCTTAGAACAGCTGACATCAATGTGGGAGGTGTTTCTTTATTGGTTGGAAAATAATCATTGCATATAGCATATTTAGAGTCATACACTGCTAGGAAGTTCTGTAGAGGTGAGACTCTTTTCTCAAAAACCAATGACTTTTGTTCAGGGAAGGTCCTAGAGGATCTGGAGCATTGCCTGAAAATGCCTAATATTACCCATAAGGTAGCATTAATTGGCAAAATGTTTGGAATATACAGCGATCCCCTGTGTTGTGTCTGGGGGTATTGTGGAGAATGGGTTAGCAGGCAGACTTATTGCTTTAGAAATTGATATGTGCCATTTGAAATGAAATAATTGACAGTAGTGTCCCATTATTTAATTATTTGTTGATATCATAATATGCTCTTCAACTTTTAGAGGCTTAATTACAAGAAGCTGATATGTTGATAAATATCACTTTCATGGTTTAGATAAAACCATGGCCAGTAAAGTATTTCCTGTTTTTTATTTTCTATGGTAGTGTTTATATAATTTTATTTTATTTGAAGACAAGCCCGTGTTGTTTATGAAGTGGCTGACTGGATTGGTAGATGAGGGGAAACAAAACAATCTCTACATTATTTCTGGTAACTAAGATGAACAATCTGGTTTTGTAAATTTATACATTTTTTTTTCAACTGCTCAAGGTGAAACAACAAATATTTAGGCAACTTTATTATTTCAGAGTTGTCTTGGGATCTTTTGCTTTGCTTAAGCATTGAACAGATAACTACCTTTTGTCTTGATCTCTTACATGAACAATCCTGCTGCTCCCAAATAAAACTAAAGTTTCAATTCTTCAGATACAACTGAAAACACTGTAACATTTTTTTTGCTTGTTTGTTTGAAATAATTGGAAGAATACTGCAGAACAGCTCTTTAATATGCTTTTATCAGGTTTTTAACTGTTAATCATGAGTGCTCCAAAAATAATACCAAGCACGTCTAAATGTATGGTAGAGAAGGAATAAATTGTAGTTTATCCAAAATACAAATCTGGAGGTTCTCATTTGTCAAGGTTATCGTGGTCTCAATCCCTACTTTTTAAAAGTTTTTTTACATCTCATTTTCACATGTATTTAGTATCATTCTATTAAGTCTACGTCTTAAGGATTTAATGGTTTTTTGTGCTTAGAATAGATATTTAGTCACTGTCTCTTCCTTCCCCTTAGCTGAGAGTTAAAAATAAACGTATAAAACAATGGCAATATGAAACAAGTCATTGGCAGTAATCAAGCTGGAGGCAAGATGCTGCTTAAGCAGAGGAATTCTGCTTCAGTGTGCACATGCCTTAGAAGTGGCTGCTGAAAATGGAAAAATTTTAAAATGCGTATGTGGTCATTTCAGGAGAAATCTTTCAGTAATAGAAATGTTTTCCTTTGACAGATAAGAGACTATGGAAACTTCAGTCTTTTATTAGGGGAAAATACCTACTTTCTTAAAATATAGTTTTGATGCTGAATTTTCACAAATCCTGCATTTTCCCCTGCTTTTCTCCTTCCCCTCATTCAGTCTTTTTGTATTATGCACTCTTGGCCTAAACTTGTATGCGGCATTTTAATAGCCTTATGTTATAAAACTGAACATTTTAAAATTAAAATAATGATTTATAATAAAAAGCCTGGCAGAATAATTACAGTATTGCATTAATTATTATCTTATTTCATTCTGTTCCACAGCTGATTCAGGTCAGGGTTTTTAATCCCTATTTACACTGTAATTTTGAGGGAGAGAATATACCTAGCAACAATATATATAAAATCAAGAAATAAAAATTGTCAGATAAGCAGTTGATTTCTAAAATGTTGCCCTGGACATGTTAGTAATAAAATGCAAGTAGTTCTATTTAAATGTTATGCTCTGTGGATCTCCTGGTGGGGAGAACACCTATATACCCGATGTCTTAATTTCTGGATATCTTTACAGCATAGACTAAATAGCAGTCATTCAGAAATTTGCATTTGTGCAGCTTAGTTAGTTTATCATTTTGTGTTTTGAGTTTAATTTTTTCTCTCAAAATGTGTGCAATTCTTATAATGGTTAAGGTATAGATTAATGTCAGTGCTACAGTATAGCTCCAAGACTGCAATTTGAAGCTACTTTAGAAAAATACAATTCTTTAGACATGGTGAAGCTGAAGTTGAATGGAAGTCCTATTAGGAGTGAATTGCATGTAAATATTAATAAGGGAAGAGTTCCTAGCAAGTCCTGAGTTTGGGAAATTGAGCATGATAATTTGCTGAAATTATGTCTGTCTTGAAGATAAGCAGATGCAATAATTTTCAGTTTTCAGTTGAACTTTTAAATGATGCAGAAGGTGCCTGGGCTAGGTTTTAAACAAGAAAGTGTTTGGAAGTGTTGGCAAATGTCGTTGTAATGGATGTATGGTAATAAAGGAGTTAAGAGGAAAGATGAATTGGGCTGAATGGCTGTTAAGTCATTTAGGCTGGGCTGGTTGCAGGTTTGGTTGTTAGATGTCTGAAATTGCCTTAGTTCTTACACTTGGTTGGCTGTCTTCAGATCTTAAAAAAGTTCAGGGAATTGGTTTCTCACAATTTGCTTTGTTTTCCTTTTTTTTCAGGATGCTTCATCAGCAGACATTCGGAAAGCATATCGAAAGCTTTCTCTAATTTTACACCCAGACAAGAATAAAGATGAAAATGCAGAAATACAGTTTAGGCAAGTAAGTGCAATGTGTGGCAATAAAAGCTTTAGGGGGAAAATAGAATTTTTATGTTGATGTTGTTTTAGTAAGAACAGTGGCACACCTTTGAAATTAGTAAGTTAAATGTTGAATAATATTTTTGTTGATGTAACTAGACTAAAATCAAGTACACTTCTTTAGAATTAACTTGGTCAATAACTTGTATTTTGTATTTACCTGTATATTAAAAATAATTTGAATATAGTACTTATACTCCTAGGAAGAAAATATGTTTTGCACTTTCAGAAGAAGTGGAGAAAATTTCTGATCAGTTCTCAACACAAGTCCTAGATAGGCATAATTTAATGAAAAGAATTAATTTTAGTTATTTTTGAATATTTACAGAGTGAAATAACATGACTTTGTAATTAGCTCTACCTTTAAAAATGTACGTCAGGCTAAATGCAGCTTACTTAAGTTTAGTAAGATCTTCAGGATGAAACAAGGGATACCTACTTTTAAGGTATAACTGAGATAAGAGTCAGTTTGACAGATGTGAGGATGGGAAGAAAGGCTTGTATAAGAGTTTGTTTGTATCTGATGACACTTTGTACAGTAATATATTGCTGTTTCTTTTGCTACTTAGTGGTGTAGGGAAAAGTGAAAACTAGCAAAAGTCATTTGTTGGCAAATGTAAATATGATACTACTGTCTAAAATTTATAAATTCAATCATAAAGTAAAATCTTTGTTTTCTTTTTTGTTTGGTTGGTTGTTTTAGTTGGTGGCCATCTATGAGGTGTTAAAGGATGAAGAAAGGAGACAGAGGTGAGTTAAATTGCACAGGTTTTTAAATAAAGCCTTCATACTTGTGCTATATTGAAGCCTTATTTGACTTAGTTGTAACACTTCAGATTATTTTTTTGCATAATTTAGGTTAGTAAATCCTATGTAATTGTTTAATTAAAGATTGTACATGGCTTAAAGGGCAAGGTGGTATTTTTGCATGACATACTGTTTTTTCTCCTTTAAAACTAGTACTTGAAAAAACTTGGAAAGTGAGCTGTTATTTTAAGCAATTTTAAAAAATACTTAACAATTATTTCAGCTTTTTTTCTCAGTTGTCAATTTTAAAAACTGTGATTAAAAAATATTTGCCACTTGTTCAAATGGCAGTCATACATCCCTGTATCAGTAAAAGGCTTGTTGCATGATATTTAGGGATCATTTCTGTTGTATGTTGTCTTCAGCATTGTTTTCTGTTGCTTTGTTCATAGGGGCTTTTTTTTTTCTTTCAGATGTATTATCTCTAATAGTGCAAACTTTGATATACAGAGCATATTTTTTTAATAAATGCTAGTTGTCCTTGCTGCTTCAGTAGCAGTTCCAGCAGTACCTGAAGGGGTAGGATAAAGAACTGGAAACCTGGGGCTAATCTGCTTTCTGGAAGATTATTTTGAAATTTTTTTTTTTTTTTAAACAAATAGGAATTTCAATCAGTGATTATCAGAAGAACTGAGACATTGAGAGACTTTCGCTTTTGGGTTGGTGTTTTAGTAGATCATCTTTCAGCTTACAAGTCTTTAAACGGGGTTTTATGAGACATTTCTTGAAGGGATTTTGGCTTTGTAGATGTCTTGGCGGGAGTCCAGGGTTTACAGTACAGATTATCTACTTTTTTGATAATCCCCTCTTGAAGTGTCATGAAAATGTACTTCATAGAAGCACTTTTGGAAATTTGTGGGGTTTTTTATTTCATCTGTCTAAGGAGAATTTAATTGTGAAGTTACACTTAACAAAAGTTAAGAAAATGTTAGCTAAATTATTTCAGACCACCTAAAGTGAGTTATCCCCCAGATCTTCCCAATGTTGTTTATAGCATTGTTTGCATACACTTCAGGGTGTTGCCTCTCTGGAACTTAGTTCCATCATGAAACTTGTGGGAATTTCCTTGCAGCTGTAATAGAAGCTTTTTGCATGAAACTGTGATGCAGTAGCTTGCAAATATTATGGTTTAAGCCTTGCATACATTACAAATGTGACTAACTTATGACTAATTAGTGCATCGGTGATTACAAATGAGAAGTTAAAGTAGCAGTTGGTTGTTCTCAGATTGATTTGTCACTAACACTGTCATATTTTTCTTGCACCATGTGGATGTATGGTTGATACTGATTTTATAGCTGAATAAATAGAAATGTAGTGGATTAAACAGTGCTTACTTTCAGAGAATTTTCTGGAAATAATATGCAGAGTTTAGAAATAACCTGTAGAGCAGAGCTATATGGTCTCATTGCTTTGAGAAGCCCTGTACTGGTCAGGTTTATTGCACAGTCTAATGATAATCTCTCAGCTGAGCTTGTAAACGGAGCCTGTTGTGTCTCCTGTAAGGCATTGTTGTAGCACGTCTCTAATACAAGTCTTCAGTAAGTGTGATAGGAGCTTGTCCCGCCGTTACGTAGCTTCTTTTGTAAGGTAACTCGAGGCTTACTTGCAGCTGTACAGCAAAGGAAAGGGTGGGAGTTACTACTTCTTGAAATCTTTCTACTTTAAATGTTGATATGTGGCTTTGAACTGTGTGAGGGGATGGACACAGTGGAATAGGCTCCAAGCTTACTGTCATGCCCCTGCACTGGGCAGAGACTGCCGCAGCCTTACGCTGGCATCTGAGCTGGGAATCCCGTCACAGCGACACACCGAAATGGTTTGGGGCAGGGGTTTCCACCAGCGAGAGAAGACTGAGATGCAGGCTTCTGCTTCTGTGCAGTGAAGTCAGCTGTACCTGGCTGCTATGGTTCCTCCCAAAAGTGATGTCATCCTGCATCATTCCTGGTGTGTGTACTGAGAGTGCAGGCAGCAAAGGCAGGAATAAGGTCCTGCGCTATACGAGAGAGTGATGAACTCATTTTGAAACAATAAAACCCCTTCTCTGTGAATGTCATTCTTGGTGAATGTCAGAGGTGTTGCTCATTTGTGTGAGTGCAGAAACAGTGTTTTAAAAAGACAGATCTGTTGGCCAGCTACATGTAAGTGTTTTCCTAAAAACTTTGTGTTTTCTTATTTATCAGAATTTTTACTTTACCTGATGGCAGAAGCCTTTCTTAAAATACTGCAGTTCCTCTGCTGACAATGATAGTACTGGGCTTTAAAACAGGGTTTTCTTTTTTGAGGAAGTTCTATAGTTGCTCATGAATTATACCAGTATCATTAGTAGTACTACATAATATAGTAATATTACCATGTTAGTAATTATCTCTTTACACACTTTTGAGTGATACATGATCAAAACATTCAAATATTCTGACAATAAACATACATGCAGCATCATTTAATATAGCACTGTTTAACATTAAATTAAACATACATGCAGCAGAATACAATGTTTTGTGTTTTGTATATACACTCCAGTGTGAAATTCTACAGAAAATTTTATCCTTAGGATGTGTAGAGATAGGTACATTTCCTGAAATACACTTTATGTTTAGGGCATTTAGTGGTAAATCAATTTGACAGTGATAAATTTTATTAGCCTTTGATTATCTTAGTTTATGAAAAAATAGATTTATGCACTTCTGTTAATTGTAATTAGACAAAAAAAATCTTAGATCTTAATGTCATTGTTTGTTACCTTTTTAAGGAGCTGTTTTTGCCTACCAGGCCTATCCTCTATAACAAAGTTGCCTTGATTACAGGAAACATTTGCAAAGGGATCAAAATACACTTATGTAGAATAAGAAAGGTGTCTATCTTAGTTCTCATTAATAATTAAATGCCTGTATTCATAGGTATAAATTGTTATTTATAAAAATTCATAGGCTGATGTTGAGCTTAGTCTACTTGAGGAAAATAGGCCCCCCAAAACAAAAACCACCAGTGCAATCTTTCCATAGTTCAGAATAGCCCTCATTAATTCAAGGTTGTAGTATATAAACTGTATCAGATCTCTGAAATTATTTAAAATATGAAATGCAGTGGCTCTCTTAAAGGGAAAAGTAAATTATAATTATATTAAGATTGGTGATACTGTAATTAGTTACTAATGTTAATGGATTTTTTTACTTGAAATATAATTGTTTCACAAAGAACTCTAAAAACTATTTTATGAAATTTCGCAGAAAAAGAGAGATATGTTAATTATCTTGCAATTTGTTACTTTTAGTACAGGACTACCAAGTCTTTTATAGATGCTGAGTTTTAAAATAAATATTCAACATAGTTTTAAATGGGGAATGTTTTTGGCTTTCTGTTTCTCTATTGGTGCTTTGGGGTTTTTGTAGCTTGTTGACTGCTACATTTTAGAGACAACTGGCATACTCATATGTGAAAAATTTGCTGTATTCTGTGTACATGTGTTTGTGGAAAAAACCCTGCAGATGTATCTTTTCTTTTCAGCTTGTTGGTTTTTTTTTTTTCTTACATAAAGTTACAATTAATATAGGTTGGCAAAAGAATCCTTTGTAATTAAATTTCAAATGTAGTTCTTGATGCACACGGATTAACTGTCTTTCATAGTTAATATAAGTGTCTATACAGGAATTCTTTAATGAGAAACTTGTCTTTAATTAAATCACATTCTAAATTTGAAGATCAAGATTTAAAAATTATGGAAGCTTCTGAGTTTCAGTAGGATCATTTTCCAGTTGAAAACCTAAAAATCATTGTTATCTTTATTTTTCAAATATAGAGCTTAATTACTATTGAAAGCAGTGATTTATCTTTTAACAGTATATATTCTAAAAAGTAGGTTATAATAGGAGCTATCTTCCCTTAAAATGGCCAGTCGTGTGAGCCATAATGCTCATTGATAGTAAAATCAATAGAGCATTGATTCTGAGACTTAATCCATGGAGACTGTTGTTCAGAACAGCGGACATAGCCTAGTAAATACTGAGTGCTGTTTAAAGCACTTAATGCAAGAGGCTCTGCTGTCTTCATTTATTTTTTCTTAATAGATCATTTATAACAGAAGATGGTTGCCAAATGTTAATATGAAATCTTGGTTTACATATTACTGTATTGTTACCATCAGCGTATATGGACTTTATTTAATCAGTAGCCACTTTTTCAGTACATTAATTAACAGCCCTTAGTATATAAGAAGGTGACTGATTAATAAATGTATATTAGTATTAAATTAGATTCTACATGTATTTCTCTGAAGATTTCAAAGGAAGAACATCTGATGTAAAACCTTGTTATCAATCTAATTTCTTTTAAATTTCTTAATATTCTTAAATATTCTATTCTATTATCACTGAAATCTTGTGAATGTCTTATTTTTTAAAGGCTAAAATTTTTACTTATTTCTTTAAGAAAAGTTAAGTAGAAATTTTAATTTTAAAATAATATCACAAGAGATTTTTCTGAACAAAGTTTGTATTAAGGTATCAGTAGTTAACTTGTTGTGACTTTCTGGGAAAGGAAAAAAGTTATTAGTTCAAATTTTACAATAATAGATGTTAACCTTAGTATTCTCATGGTTGTAATGGAAGACAGAATTTTGTAAAAGGATTTTTACTTCTGGTATCATTCAGAACACAGCAGAATCCTGAGGTGTAAAATCTTTTATGCAGAAATAATGGTGCCAACTTGAAGAAATGTTTTATCAGAAGTTAGCTTTTCAGATATGCACTATATTAAGGTATATTTTTTTAATTGAAAACCACTGCTTCTTTTTGTGCTTAAAATGAATTTTCTTGTGGAAATTTTTTTTTTTTAGTACATCTCCAAGGTATCAATTTAATAACTATCAAAGTAGCTAGTGCAGTTGTTGCATTTAAATTGATTTACATGTCAAGACTGGCAGTTTAGCAGCTGCGCTATTATTCCTGGATTGGTCAATTTACTTGAGAAAAACCTACTACTGAGTTCTACTGACCTGCATGACAATATAGGCCCTATTTCTATTCCTGTAATTAGGCCTGCGACTAACTCAGAATATTTTTAATTAAAATATTTTGGTCAATGTGTTGCACCAAATTAGGCCTTTCTGTGCAGATTTAATTCTGGAAATGGTGTGATTAGAATATGTAATGAGTTGTGTTCAATTTAAGATTAACAGGTTGTACATCTTGAACATACAGATTTTTGAGTTGACTGTAGAGATTTTTGTTTGAAACTTTACTCTGAAAAGTTAATTTTAAAAAATTTGGTTTGCGTGTCTGTGGTTTGTATATTTTTAAATTGATCAAATACTGTAAATAAAAGACCACAGACATACTAAGATAATTTCCAGACATTTGTGTGAAGGAAAAGGGATTGTCGTAAAATAGTTTCTCTACAGTTGGTAGGGTCAGTAATTAAACAGTTTTAAAATAGGTTGATTTTGAAGACAGTGTTTCAAATAGCAAGTCAAAAACTGGTAAACGTTGTTTTCAAACATCAATATCAAGCCTCTAACTTAAACTCTTATCTTACAAAGAAAGTATGATAATTGTGGCATGTTTTTACCTAATGGATTTTGTGGTACTAAAGGACAAAAATAAAGAACAGAGATACCTCTCCCTTCCCCCCAGCACTTGTGCATTGAATTTGTAAAAGAAAAAAGGGTTTCTAGTGTTTGAGACGTTTATTCTTGGCTATCTATTTAGTTGTTAGTGCGTTGTTACTTACTTTGATCATGGAGACCTGCCCACTGATTACTGAGCACGTAGAACACATTGACGACGTTTCTGGAAGTCTCTTACTTCAAAAATGAATGAACTTGGAGGGGGAGGGGGGTCAGTGTTGCAGGAACATTTGAATTTTTTTTTTCCCCCCCTGCCCCAGTGTTTGATTCTGGAGCCTGTTTGTTTCCACATGCAAGCCTATCTGCTGACAAAACAAGGCATTACTCTCTAAAAAAATAAATTACTAAATGATCTTTTGTGTGTGTATTATTCAAGCACTCTGTGGATTATCTTTTGTTTTATAATTGGATGGTTTGGCTTATTTCATTTTTAGCTCTCCATGAAAGCCTGTTATGTTTGCTACTGTAGGTATGATGATATTCTGATCAATGGACTACCAGATTG
>VZTR01028674.1:9813-20166 GCA_013400775.1 Chaetops frenatus
CAACAAGGCGGCCACCTTCCCCCTGCAGGTGAGCGGGCGCGGACCTGCTCCTCCTCCTTCTCTCTCCCTCCGCCGTTGTTCCCTGCGGGCGGCGCGGGGAGCCGGGCGGGCGATGTGACGGCAGCGCTGCCCGGCTGGCTCCGGCTCCCGGGCGGCTCCTGCCAAGCCAGGGTAAGGGCANGGTGGGGGGATGCCCGCACGGGCGCCCTCCCCGCTCGCCCCGGTGCCGGCGGCAGTGCCCGTCCCGGGGCTCCGCGCACCCTGCGGCTGCGCCTCCCGCCGGCTCCGCGCCGCTCCCGTTAACGCAGCTCCTTCTGGGGCTGTGGCGCGGCGAGCGGGCTCGGCAGGGGAGGGCGAGCCGGGGGTGCTGCTGGAGGGTTTGCTCGGCTCCGCGCTGCCTGCGGGATGAGCGCGGCTCCACTGCCGCCAACAGGCGCATCCAGCCGGGGCTCCTGCTCCTTCGGGCAGGGTCATCGCAGTGTCCCGTGCCGGGGACTCGGGGCAGCGGTGTCCTTGTGCTGGCACCCAGCTAAGCCCTGCCTGCCCTCGGGGACGGTGGGGCTGGGCGATCCCCCACCCGTAGGTGCCGGGGAAGCTGTAGTGGGGTGTAAGGGCCACTTAATACGTGTGCAAGGCAGGGCCAGAGAAGCTGCCTGACATGGCCCGGGGCTCGAGGGTGTAATTGGATCTTGGCCTTCATGGCTGTCATGTGCTGCCTTCAGAGTTGTTTGCTTGGATCTCGCCGGTGGTGGGAAAACATTGGGCGAGCCTTTGCACATCGCACTGTTGGCTCTTGTGAAGGGTCTGTATCTTAAAGGGCTAATTGGGAAACTGCCCATCAAGAGGTCTTGGTGCCTTGACACACGCGTCTGTATGGAGCTCTCCAAGAACCTCATTACTAGAACATGGTGTGTTGTGACATTGGTGTAACTCATTTGACTATACAGGAGAGATGATGTACTCTGATAAATGATGCAAGTGAGATCAGGCCTGTAAGGAGCCGGTGTCACACCCCCTTATCACCATCCAGTTATAATGTAACCAAGTCTCTTGAAAATTAATGTATGGTGAAGGGTGATGTACGTGTGTAATCCGAGTATTGTGGAAAAATACGAGTATGCAGAGCTCCAGGCCAGAAAGGCTCTCGTGAGCTGCAGGCCAGCTGTCCCTCCTTTCCTAACAAAAAGATGTAGAAATTGTACTTCCCCTTTCAATTTCTGTTTAGCAGAAGAGCACACAGTAGTACATACTCCAGAAATCTCCAGTCTCTTAAACTGTTCTCTCCATTTTAATTGTGTTTCCAAGGTTCCCTGTAATTTTCTGTAGCTCAACCTTTCTGTGACATGTGAGCTATGTAACTTGGCAAATGGGTTCCTGGAAAAGTGTCTTTAGTTCCTTGGCTATGACAGCATAAATACTACTGGAGTTAAAAAAACCCTGTTGGTGTTGTAGCTGGGTTTTGTTCAGGAGGCTGTTGCACTCACACTGTCTAATATTGCTCAGTATATAGTGTAACAAGAAGTTTCTGGGATGGGAAGAAAAGAAATTTACTTGGGGAACAGCCAAACTCCTGCCACTGCAGACTGCACTTGCACATCCTATATAGGCAGTCCTTAGTGAAGTTGTGCTTGTTGGAAAGTTATCTAAACCCTTGTTTTGCTGGAACATCAGATGGAGCAAGATGCCAGCAAGTGAAACTTTCCTTTTCTTTGTTTCCTTGAAACAAGGACAATAATTACAAATCTGAGTCTTTCTCTTATATTGTTTTTATATAGAGATAAAAATGATACCTGTATCTGTTCTTGAGGATGGATGCAAGTCTAGCATGCTTTTATTTCCTATTCTCTTTTTTACTTTAGTTTTCTGAATCAGTTAAGTGAGGCTCCCTTTGGAGCTCATCAGTATTGAGTTTGCAGGGCAGGGTGTATGTAGATGTGTGTGTCTGTGTGCTTGTGAGGTCTGATGGGCTGAAATCCTGACACCACAGTTCAGGAATCTGCATTTGGACAGCAGCATCCAAATAGGAAACCTGATGTGATTTCACCTGCCCTTTGCAGACATATCCAAAAAACATCACTCGTGTTTGCATGACCTGGTCTCTGGTGGAAATCTATGACATTGCTATCAGTAGCCAGCAATCTGCACAGAAGACAATTCTTTAAGGTTTTTCTTTTTCACCAGTTGGTTGTATTTTGTCAGGCTTCCACTTGAGTAAAAGCTAAAGTATTTAAAATGTAGGTATGTGGAAAGGCTTCCTCTGTGGAGTTTGTGGTAAATGCTTTCTGTATGGCAAACATAGCAAAACAGAGTTAGACCATATATTAGAGCAGTTATAATACTGGAAGTAATAGACCTAAGTGAGAAGTGTTAGTACTCTTTACATCATTTCAGGTTAAAATACATTTAAGTAATTAGGCAATCTAGATTAACTAATAGGTCGTAGTGGAATTGTGCACCTGGATTTGCCAGAGAGTGAGCTGCCCTCAGCACTGCTTTGAATTCTGCCTTGTCATGAGTTTAAATAGTTTTTACTTGCATGGTCTTACTATCTCTTTAAAAAGTTCTGAAGGTACTTCTGAATTATTTTTAAAATAGTCTTATAGTTATTCCATAGTTGTATATTCTGAGTTTTTAGTTTTGGGAAATGGTTCAGGATTGTCCAGTACTTTGGTCAGCCCAGATGGTAATGTATTTGATATTTAGGGATAATCTTGAACTGCCTTATCCAATATATGCTGAGACCAAAACCAGTATCAGTAGATCTTTGCTAATTAACTACTGCCTTCGCAAAAAAGTTGAAGACTTCTTTTTTCCTTTATTTTGTTGAAAAGTATAGCCAAATGGATTAAGAATTGTGTAGAAAGATAAAGTGTATCTCTTATTTAAGATGACTCTTTTTCAAACCCTGCTATTGTGTTAATAGTATGAGTCAGAAGAAGGCTGAGTCAATCAAAAGTCTTTACAGGGTAACAATAAGGAATGTTCTTACTGGGTAGCCCTTATTTTTGTCAAAGATCAAAGGCTGAAAAAATCTAAACCTTAAACAAAAAATAATTACAAATATGAAAGAATGCATTTGGTCTTTGTAATATCCAAAGATTGTCCTAAATTGCATATCTGAAACAACAGTTACTGCTCTAGAATCATACTTCAAATGAGGCTTGTGGAAGTATGCTTTTTTTTCCTTTGCCTTTTTTCTTTTAGGAAAGGTAGATAAGGGGTGAATGAATTAAAAAACAAAACAACCCAAAACATAAAAAAATTCACAGCCCCTCTGGGAAGGCTTGTTCAAAGCCATGTAAAGATCATTTGCTTCTTAGGTGGGTGTCAGCACATGGAGCTGCAAAAATCTGGTGAATACCTTGCACGAGGTGAGGCCCTGAAAAAGACTTGTAATCCAAAAAGTCCAAACAAGGTGGTTCCCCAACTGGCAGCCTGGATTTCTGGGGAAAGGCTTTACCAGACCTTTCCAGAAATGCTTGTCCAGATGAACCCAGCTCAGGTGCACTGAGAGAACTTTGAACCTTGCAGAAGATTGTAGGAGAGGGACTTTCCACCTGCATGATAAGCTGGGAGGGAAGGTGAGTAGAACAGGACGAGGAGAGGACAAGAAAAGAGATTATTATTCAAAAAACAACAACAAACAACAACAATAGATGTGTGTGTCACTTTCAGCTCTTAACATTGCTTTGACACAGACTGGACTGAGGCCACTGGGGTCTCACTTTTACTTAACAATAGGAGTTTATGTTCGTGCACAACTCTAAACAGAGAGATTTCAATTTTCTTTTCGAACTCCTAATGGAATCTTTTCAGCTACAAATGCAAAATAATCAGCTTGAAAAATGAGAGTAATTTCAACCTGCCTAAAAGAAAATGCAGCTGTGAACTCTGAATGGCTGGGCAGAGCTCTAATGAATAGAGTGTGGGACTGGCTGCACCATCCTCATCCAAGGTCAGGTTTGTGTGACTGTGGGATTTCTGACTGTTCCTACAAGTCACTCAGTAGTGGCAGCTTGTTAAATAAGCCTTTCTCATGAAAATACAGTCATGAAAATACAGAACTGCTGAGGTTATGTTCATGCAGGCTGATTGTATAACACAGTTGTAAAGCTGCAAAAAAGCACTTTAAGATGCATTAAAAGCTATTGTGTGTATGGGCCCAGTTGACCAGTTGGCATTTTAAACTTTTCAAAAAGATAGTGATAAGTATTTACAACGATTGATGATTCTGATAATTTGCTGATTTTTCTCATAATAAATTGTGAAAGTTTGAACTGTGCAGATGCATATGCTGGTGTTTGACACGATAGTTACACTGGAGTGTGTGTCGTGAGGTGTAGTTAATGAATAGTTTTTGACAGAAATGTAATATTTTCATCTGTCTCAACACAGCAAAGGGAGAAGATGAAGGAGGATCCAGTTTGGTGTCTACAAGTACATGCAAATATTTGCCTTGAGAGAAAGCAAAAATACTTTACCCTGATTCACCCACTGTCTTTGGAAAAAAATTGAGTTGTCAAGAAATTGCAAATCTTATTAAAAGACTGGAAAACCTTGCCTAGAGGTGGATTTGCACTGTTTGTGTGGGGAATATAATGTACTCAGAGACTCAGTAGCAAGTGTTTACTTGCTTAAGGCATTTTTATATTAGGAATGGCCTTATTTTTTGTCTTTAAGTCTGAGAGGGTTTTTAAAATTCTTCCAGTAGTTGATGTCTTATTTCTACTCCAGATGAAACGAAGAGAATATTTACTTGTATATAAACAAATAGGGACAGATAACAGAGTGAACAGTGATCAGGTTTCTGGGGAAAGGAAAAAAGCTTCAAGTTAATTTCATTTAAAATGTATGGAAATGTATTAAAAACAAAAGTATAGTGTGAAATAATAAAATGAATCAGTAATTATATATATGAGAATTGTACCAAGGTACACCTGAGAAGCATACAAAGTTACTAATAGCTCTCTAAAATCTCCTTTAAGTAAACTGTTGTCTTTTACTATTCACTTTTTCTATTTATATCCAAAAAATGATGGTCACTTTTCCTTGAAAAACATATTTAGTTATTTTAGATAAGGGATACAGCATTATCCATGGCTGACTGAACACATACCAGGCAGGTATTTTTAGCTTCTTTAGGCTGAACGGATGCAAGTGGAAGTTCCACTTCAGTTGCTCGTGTTGTATGGAAAACAGGCCGGAGTTGGTGAGGCAAGGTTAATGTGAGGAGCTGGACATTAGTCCTGGGACATAAAATGTCCATTCTTCTGAAATTACTATTTGCAGTAGAGTGTTCAGCTGCATAATAATATATACAGAGGAGAAAAAATACATATATGATGAGCATAAGGTTTGAAACATGCTAGGCAGGTCTGTGCTGATAGATAATATGAGTCTCAGGAGAAGCCAGACTAGTTCATCATCTTGTGGTTTGGCAGCAGTGAGGTGACTTACCATAGCTAAAAAATATTACTGTGCTGAACTACCTGAAATTTTTCAAGCCTTTGTTTAGGACTCGTATTTGTTCATGTTAATTCATCCGTGACACCTCCAAGCTCCAGTTCCCTTAACATCTGGAACAATCATCCATAGAGCAGGGAAGAGAACTGAGATACTGAAACCTCTTCTGTGGTTCATTTAAAAACAGAACAAACTTCTCTTCACCCTCTGTCATCCTTTGTAAATTTTAAGCATATGGAGTAGTTTGGGCTGAGTAGAAATCCTTGCATGGTGATTTAACTTTGCTGTCTTGGGAATGCAAAGCATCTCTTGCCAGCTGGATGTGTGGGATCAAGGAGGTGCTAGAGCACACACTGGAAAATGGAAAGTCTCTCCCCTGTGGCAAAACAAAAGCTGGAGGGCTGATTTCTGATATATGGATGCAGTCGCTCCCAAAACCAGCAGTAAATGGTTTTTCTGACCTGCAGAACTCTTCCAGTCTGGCCACAACTTTTCCCTTTCTCCCCACTGCGGGGTCCAGTCACGTTTTACCTCTCAGAAGAGGATCTGTGTGGAAATCTCCAGCAAGGACTGCACAGGTATCAATGCCATTAATAAGCCAAAGGGAGGAATCCATGACAGTCTTCAAGAACATTGTTCATTGGAAACATCCAAAGAAGTGCAGTGCTGTTCTGTCCCACAATATCAGAATACAGCAACATTTTTTCTCTTACTTCATTTTGCAGATTGCTAGCCAGTAAAGCCAAGAGTGTTATTTTTCATACTCCCCTTATTTTAACACTAAGTAATTAGGGGGTTTTTTCCTGAATTTTACCATGTTTCTTTATAGCTGCTCTACATGGTAATTCTGTCTCCATCTTCTCTAAGGGAAAAGAAAAAGAAAATAAGTTACAGCAGAAAATAATTGTTGGCTAAATTTAATACTGTTCTGCAAAATTGTACAGTGGAGCATAGGTCATGTGTTTAGTAAAGTCTGGCCTGAATCTAAAAAAAAAAAAAAAAAAATAAAATAAATCTATATATAATGGTTTTTCGCAGGTCTGTGTATTTTATGATTGTTTTGGATGATGAGTACTATTGTGCAAGGTTACACTGAAGGAAACCACTTTTTCCATCCATCTTTACTGTGGTTACTCTATTTTTCTGGCAGCATACAGCCCCTGGCTCACAAGGGTGAGCACCACACTGCATGTGAGAAACCATCAACATAACTCTGAGCATTTAACAAAAATGACAGCAAAAGTTTTTTTAAAACCCAGCGGTTTTCTCACTGTAGTTAATGGAAATAACATTGTGCCTCTGCCCATTCATACAACAACCAAACAAATATATGGCAAGCTAGTGTTTAAATTTGAGAAGTTTTATATTGTCACCTGTCCTCTAGGGTACTGAAATTTCCTGGTTTCAGTGAAGAAGCCAGATTGAGAAACCCTTCCTCTGGCCTTACCACTGCCAGCTGGTCCTTCCACCTGCCCTATTTTGTGTCCACTTCAATGCTCCAAGGAAAGTCATTTTGTGAGGCCATGTGGTAAACTGCTCTGAGAAGCCATCCAGGTTATAAGTGACTTGGCAAAAATGGAAAAGAAGAAAGTGAGCATTTATTTTGTGAGCCAATTTCCTGATCTAGTTTCCTAACACAGCCCCACAGACAGCTCTTCTGGCATAGCTGAAGTGCCAGGGCAGGAGCAAGCCCCAGGCTCCTGCACCTGGTATCTGCTGAAGGAAACATTTTTCAGAATACTCTTCTCTAAGACATCTGCTTATTCTGAAGGCAATGGTGAGACATTGTTCTCTAGAAGCTTCATTCTCCCCATGTGTGGTCTTGGTCTGATCTTCACATAATGTGGCACCTCCTTCAGGGACCTGTTTCCTGTTCTGTTTCTTCAGGTATCTCTTAACATGCAAATTTAACATCTAAACCTTTGGTAGGAGAGTGGGATCCATTCATATTCTACCTCAGAAGCTCACATATAAAGTATGTGCTGGATAAAACAAATCTCTCTTGTAAGGAGGATAACTCCACCTTAGATGTAGAAAATGTTCTTGCCCTCACCTTGCTGGTGGACTGGTGGTTATGGACCTGGCTAGCCAAAATATGAACTGCAGGACTAAAAGAAAAAATCAGAGGAAAAGCATGTGCTGTGGGATCCTCCCCCCCATTTCATTTACTAAAATAAAAGAGATAATTTCCACGCCTGTTGAACCTATTGCTGCTGTCTGTGTCTGCCTCTCCTTATCAGTGTTTGCAAACTTCCTCGTGTAGCACTGCAGGATTCCAGCTGGCAGGAGTTTGCAGTGACAGTATGGTGTTTTTGTCAAATTACATCCAAGTGTAGAAGGAGGCAGCATGGAGATGATGAGTCTGAGATCTGCAGTGAACCTACTTCTCCGTCTGAAAGCAGCATCTGAAGTCACTCTTGCCTAACAGTAAACATAATCTCAGGTAGAATTTGTTTCTTGGGTGGAAGGCAGGCAGACAGACACCCACAGCACCACATCGTTTGTGCTATTTTTGTTTGTCCTTTAGTGGGAAGAATGAAGGGGAAAACAGCAGCAGAAACAAGTTTTTCTTGTCTTTCATTGGCCCTAACCTTTATAAACGGGTGTCTTGCAGATCCATCACTTAATACCACTCCAGATGGCAGGAATGGCCTCCTGCCATAGGAAGGTCAATAGAGCATCTCTACCACAAATCTTCTGACCCTGCAGTCATCTCGATCTAACTTTGTGATGCAGGGAGTAGTGCAGAGGAAGGGGTGTGTCTTGCAGGCACAAGAGGCTGTTTGTTTGAGTAACCTATTGAACAATGGTTGTGAGGTAGAACAAGGAATTTCTTGGTGCTGAATAAAAGCAGCCTCCCTTGGCTGTGAGGGAATTTTGATAAAGGCATATATTTTATGTCATCTGAGTATTTTGCATTGAACAGTTAGTAGTGCATGCCAATCAGTCTGTCCAGGTGCAAAGAAAAATTACTGACCTGGTGGTATTTGTTCTGAAATATTCCTGTGTCTCCAAGATTTCTTTGGAAAAGCATCTTTAAGGCATTACTAGATAAGCCTGAATTAGTCCTAATTGCTACTCAGATAGGTACTTACATTGCAAGCCTTTTCAGAAAAATCAATAAATTATTTGAGAACAGATTCACTGCAGTCTCAGGCTGTTCTAGTCCTTTCTGTTCAGATGGTCATGATATTACAGCTAGATCAGCCTGTCAGCAAATTCTCGGTGAGTACCAATTTTGCCAGAGCACTCTGACAAAGACTGTAGTCTCCTCTGGCAGAGGAGAAAGGATTTGTTTTCTGCTCCAGTCTTTACTATATCCTCTGTGGTGTCCAGTCCTGAAGTCAGCTTATCAATCTGGAAAACTGGTATGCAGTTGATCAAAGGTAAAAAGGGAGTGTCACTGAAGAAACAAGCCATGCTCTAGTGCCCAGCCACCCTCTGGGAGAAGAGTCCTTTCCTAATATCCAACCTAAACCTCCCCTGACACAGCTTCAGGCCATTCCCTNCCTCACAAGGAAGTTGTAACTGCAGTGGGGTCTCCCCTCAGTCTCCTCCAGGCTGAACAATTCCAGTCCCTTAAGGTGCTCTTCATAAGGCTTCCCCTCCAGACCCTTCACCGTCTTCCTAGCCTTCTTTCGCATGCTCCCTAATAGCTTAATATTCTTCTTCTATTATGGTGCCTTTTTCTTAAGGTCATCTGGTGTATATTTTTACTGTCTGTTTTGTAACTGTCTATTTCTAACCTCAGAATTTGAAGTCATCTGTTCATAAATCACCAATAATACCTCCAGCATCCCTATCCCCAGTTTATTTGCTCTAGTATTTTTATCCTGGTTGCAATAACCCCAATATTTTAATGATTTTTCTTGCAGTGTCTTGTCAAATGCTGCACTAAAATACAGCTATATTATATGTACAGAGTTCTCTTTAGATATTTGATGTGCCTTATTAAAAGCTCAGAGAAAAAAAGAGATTGGGTTAGTCAATAGCAGTTTCAGTTCAGTTTATCCACCCACGCCAGCAATTATTCCTGCTTCACTAATAGTCAGGACATGCCTTTTCTTTTTCCCCAGTTCCTACTTCTCAAACTGAATTAGTGTTTTTACTTTTCTGCACCCAGCACAATGTATGTTTTTTGGTTCAGCAGCAAATGGAAGAAGATGCAAATAAGTGAAGGAGCTGGCACACAGTGAGAGGCACAAGCTGCAACTGGGAAATTTTTCTCTTTCTCCCATTCCAAATTAGTTTGATTACAGAAATTCAGCCTTATTAAAACATGTTTCTATGCCATCTCCAGAGGAATACGGTGGAGCAGTGATATTCACTGGAACAACAGTGATGGTTGTGTGAGATGAAGTTCCAAACTGTAGGACATTAATGCAAACAGCTTGTGATACAATGGATACAGAGAGCAATTCATGGCCTGACACAGAGACTTTCTTATGGGAAAGTATTGCTGCCATTACTTGGCAAAAAACACCCCAAACCTCAATTACCTTGTTTGACAGGGTAATTTTAACTGTGGTAGTAAAGTTAATTCTGTTAATGTCTTTCAATTAAGCTGGTTTTAATATATATATAAAAAGTTGGAAGGAGTAGAATGGATTTGGTTTATGTGATAGAACAATTTTTTTTACACAAATACAGGCATTTCTGGCTAATTCAGTTTGTGTGTTGTGCACATGCTTTGCTGAAAGACAGCCATTTGGAGTCTTACCACAAGATTTCTTGAAAATTCCTCATAAATTGTGTCTAGTTAAGTCTTGGTAACCCCCTTGGTTTATGTACATCTTTTTGCTATAAAAATTTGTCCTTTGATGCCACAGTTGGAATAAACCTCACAGGGTGTTAATAAAACCATGGGGGGGGGGGGGGTATTTGTATTTT
>VZTR01028679.1:8001-38388 GCA_013400775.1 Chaetops frenatus
GAATCTGCGGTGAGAATAAAATTAATAATAATAATAAAATATTTTGCCTTTCATAGATTTTTTTTTACATCCTTATTTCTTTGATAAACACCTCTTACTTAATTTGATGGGAAACTATGATCATTGTTGGAAACAGTTTTGGTTCTGGGCTATTCTGCTTCTCATTCCCTTCTTTCTTTATTTCTTTCTTCATAACTACTCTCAAGAAGCTTTTCAACCTGGCTTCTCTTCCATTCCACTTTTCATTGCTGCATAATCTATTCAGAGAGATGATCCTCATGAGCTATGTCACCCATGACATTTAGCAAATACACCCTAAAGACTTTTTTAAAGAATGGCTCTGAATTACTTTCCTCTTTCAGGTTTGATTTTTCAAATTATACATTGTCTGCCTTTTGGAGGAAGGAGAGACTCAGAACCTTTAGATTAAAAATAGTATAGAATAAGTGTATGAAAACAACAAAATACACCAATTGGTGTATTCGGTCCTCTATCCTCTATAGTTTTGAATCCCCTTAAAGTGATACAGTCTTACTGAAGTTAAGGATTGGGCCGTGTTCACTTCTTTTAAATTGAAATCTTATCATTATTGGTAGTCTTCATTTCTTATGCAGTATAATGGCTTGTTTCTGGCAAGAAAAGTGGACATAATCTGCAGACTGCAAGATTTACAAACAGAGCTTTTTACCAATTAATGATTTGAAAAATACATGTAGATTGTGGACAGCTTTTCAAGAATAATCTTCTAACCTGCCACCCAAGACTGAATATTCTAGAAATCCCTCAAAAGTGAACTAAAAGCTGACCCACAATGAGTAAGTTTTTCTGCAAAAGAAATACTTTCATCTGAAATGTTAAATCCATATTTAATGTATTCTATATTGACATCAAGGACAGTGTGGCTACAAGATAATTAATTGGTCTGTATGTAACATACTGAAATTAGTTAGGCATTTGGCTTGTGTGCATGTTACATTCACCTTGAAGAATTTTCTGTTGTAGTTTTAGTAGCAAATTGAGATATGGAATGGTATTTTTCACACAAAACATTCTGTGAACTGTTTAACACTGATGTCTCTGTCCTCAGACTTGCTTCTTGACCCTTGAAGCCAACTCTAAGTTCAGTTGAGGAATGTTTAAAAAAAACAACTAAACAACCAAAAAAACTACCAGTAGAAAGGACTACCAGCATTGAGCTGGTTTGAACTGAACAGGTACAGTTTTCAACCCAGAGCACTGATGCCTAAAACCTTTTTTGAAGAGAGCCTGAAGAGGTTTTGGTCTTCAATTTGTTGAACTCTGATGAGTGCATATTTGAGGTTACTACTAGAGGGAGCTTCAGAAAAACGTGTTATCTGGTTGGACAACGTGAACCAAAGCAGAGCACAGATTTTTCTGTGGTCTGGTAAGTGAATGGCTGATTGAAGTCAAGCTCCAATCTACCACATTCCTAACAAGGCGCTTTGTGCTCTTGAGAAAACCGCATTATTTATCAGTAATTCTTACTTCAGCATTTACTGCTTCTCTGCCCCTCTTGCTCTCATTTGGGTATAAATGCTGTATGTTCACTCAAACACGCATTCTTCGCTCGCGTCCTTGTTCTTTGGAGAGCAGCGCCGCGGGTCTTGTGCCGGCCCTGCCGCCGCCAGGTGGCAGCGCGCGGGCGGTTCCACCGCGGCTGGGAACCCCGGCCGCCTGGGGCTGCGGGGCTGCGGGGGGCAGAGGCGAGGCTGAGCCCTGCAATTTATGGGTATTTCCCTGCACAAGGCCATGTTCTGAAAATACCCATAAATACAATTCTTTGTCTGTTTACAAATCTTTACGTTCTTTTTCCTGGAGGATAGGAGGATCATAGAATATCCTGAGTTAGATGGGACTTAAAAGGATCACAGAGCCCAACTCCTGGCCCTGAACAATCACACCATGTGCCTGAGAGCACTGTCCAGACTCTGGTGGTCACTCTGTAACCACTTTCCTGGGGAGCCTGCTCCAGTGCCCAACCACCCTCTAGCAGGACCTTTTTCTAATATCCAGGCTAAATCTCCCTGACACAACTTCAGGCCATTCCCTCAGGTCCTGTCACTGGTCACTACAGAGGAAAGACTGGTGCCTGCCCCTCCTCTTCCTCTCACATGGAAGTTGTAACTGCCATGAGGTGTCCCCTCAGTCTCCTCCAGGCTGAAAAGACCAAGTAACCTCAGCTGCTCCTCATAAGACTTCCTTTCAAGGTCCTTCACCATCTTTATAGCCCTGCTTTGGATGCTCTCTAGTAGCTTTATGGCATGGTATGTCCAGTTTCCCCAAATGACTAGATGCAAATTTAAATAAAATACAACACTTTTGACACAGTTGAAATGTATGATTGGGTTCTGTTTAATCTTCCCCTTTGCCAGAGGCTGGGGTAGAAGTATGCCCCTGACTAAACTACTGATTTGACTTCTGTCTCCACTAAAAGCACCATATCAAAGCTCAATAAACTACAGACAAATACAGAAATTTAACTTTTCAATCCTTTTAAATTTTTTTATTTTCAAATAACTGTGCTTTCTCAAGTCTTATTTTATCATTTGTTCATTCATGAACCATGTAGACTCAAATTTAGCATAAAATAGAAATCAATAGTTACTATTCCTAAACAATTTTTTTTGCCATTTTTATCATAGCAGTTTAAATGAAACAATTTTTAGAGTTTAAGTAGCAGTTTTAAAACCTATAAAGAACTTCCTTTAAATTACATTTTTGTTAATGCAATTTGTGATTCAGATGCATTTCCAAGTTGATATGTTTTCCTGCTGAGCTGATGAGTTCATCAATTCAAATTGTAGCATTGAGAATGGTTGGCTTGTGAAAGAGTCTTAAAAACACTTCTTCATCGATTAAAGCCTTAACTGAGCTGCTTCCACAAAGATACATTAATTTGCAGTTATTTGTGAGACACGTATATATACATATATATGTGTATATGTGTGTGTTTGTGTATATACATGAGTTCAGCTGCTGCTCCTAAATTGCTTGCCTTGAGCATCTCTGATCTGGTGGCACTCTTCCAGATTTTATTTCCAAGACACTCTAAAACCAAGATTGGATTTAGCCAATTCCATTCACTGTCTTTTTAATAAAACAGTTTAGAGAACTCACAGATCCAAAGACTTGGAGAGTTTTTTCACATGAGCTGCTCAACACAAGGCAAAGCCACAGGCAGGCTGCACAGTGGGAAAACTCCAGCCAGGTAGCATTTGCTCAGGATGGCTGTGACAGTTCTTTTGCGAGTCATCCCTGAGGTTGACTGTATCAAGTGTGAGGCTGGGGCGTTGTGTGATTCACTTCTGCTTGGCTGATGGATGTTCCCTTATGGACTGTAGTCAGTAAGGAAAAAATACTGTTCAGATTTAAATAGGACTGTGGCTTGAGCTGATGCAGACATGCTCTGAGGAGAAGAGAACCAATCAGGTCTTTGACATACCCTAATTTTTTGCAGTATCCTGCATGCAGTCCTGACAGTAATCTCTCCCCTAGGGGAAGGGATGAAGTATGCATTTTGGCTGTGTCCTTGATATAGAATAGAACTTCCCTAAATTCAAGTATTAGACTAAAAGACTGTGGTTCTATCTCTCTTAAAAAATTTTACATCTCAAGCAATACTTCAGGGATGCCATGCTTTCCTCCTATTGGCTTCCCCATCAGCAGTCAAATGTTCTTATTGTTTGGGTTTTTTGCTGCTAGAACTATTCTGAATGCTGTCATAGAAGTTTTCCAAAACTAAGGTATGTAGCCTTTTTCTGAAGTGATTGATTTGATGGGGATACAGAAAGGACAGAAAACCTGAGGTGCCATTATTGATGAGCCAGGACTCTGTCTATTGTGGAGCTCTACCAACATGAGCCTCACTTAAAACTGATTTTTATAAACTGATGTAGCTGTTATATTTCCTCTAAATTCTGTGTTTGAAAGTGTTTCAGAAAAGACTGGACATGGCACTTACTGCCATGGCCTAGCTGACATGATGATACTCAGTGAAAGTTTGGACTCGATGATCTCAGGAGGTCTTTTCCAACCTCATTTATTCTGGGAATCTGTAACAATTCTTGATAAAGATGTCTGAAAGATAAAAATAAAATGCGACTAATTTGCCATTATTGTAGCACATTTAATTGATCCTTTCCCACTGACATTAATTTTGATAACTTACATAGCTGTTTAGAGTATTTTAATCCTTTTCCTTAAACATTGTAAGAGGCACCTAAAGATGAAGTCTATGACAGTTGAGCTTCTCAATAGAGTATATTTGGACACAACATTGGACATATTTTCATGTCTTTTAATTATAAGAAATATGAGCATATATATATTTTTTTTATACTCAGTAGTTTCAAGCCTTATTTAGTAGATTTGTATTTATTGTGACATATATGAGAATTATTTCAACAGCACTAAAATATTCCTGATGTGATTTCTATCTTAGTAATATAGCACTTTTTTCCCAGCTGTGGAAAAGCCTGATTGCACTGACATCTATATCCAGTTCCACCATGGACTTTAGTACATCAGTTAATGATCATAGTGTCTTGAATAACTGAACTCGCTGTATGCACTTAATACTGCTTTGTCACCTTTCCTCAGATGACCACTATTGCTTTCTCTACATTGGACAATCCTCTTTGTCCAGAAACTTCAGCAAATTCTGACTCTACAGACCATGAGGTAAAATACTGCCAGGTGGGAAAGGAAGCACAGTTCAGTGCTGGCCCACAACCTTTGTTAAACATGCAGTGATACTGTAGTAACTACTTTGCTCAGATCCATAATGGGCAGACTTTCCACCACAACCCCCAGTATCCAGCCATACATACGACAGTGGAGCATGGAGGGACACAGTCATAAGGCCTCCTTCCTCCCAGTAAAATTAAAGAAAGCTTGAGTCAGATCCCCTTGTGGTTTGTTAGGTTTCTCCTGTTCACCACAGTCTGTTCTTTCCCTCCGCTGATGATTATCAGGACCAGCAGAAGGAAATGTTCGCCCACCCTCATGCTTGGGCACGAAGCAGAGCATCATTGATTAAACTGCTGAGAAGATGGGTGTGAGCCAAGGCACCAGACTCTGAGCTGCAGTTGGTGAGGATATGAACACGTCTCCCATTCTGCTTATTCTGCCACAGTGAACACAGTCTCCATCAGAAGGATGGGATATAACAGATGGAGCTATAACTTAAACTACTTTGTAACAGTTCTTAAAGCTCATCTGTCAAGGATGGTGCCAGACTGCTTGTGCAGCGTGAGTAAGAGAAATTTATGTATGAACATACAATGTGAAATAGGCCTGCTGAGGAGCAAAAGCTCTGTAGCCTATAATGTTTATCTTGCATTAATCAAGTTGTAGTGTATTCACTTAGCACTATTTTTGTTTTCACTTGCTGGCAAAATCCCCACAGATGTTTTATTCTGCCTTACAATAGTTAAAAATGTGAGAAATGTATAACTGAAATAATATACTAATTGTGCAATTGTCTGGTTTATCACACAATAAACCATAGGGATTGTTAGAGGATCACACTAAGCTATAGTATGACACAGGTCAGATCACTTCCTACAGTCACTAGCTTTAACAAAACTCTATGATACTTCAACTCAGGTATTTTCAGCTGAAATTTAGAAGACTGGCAAACCTGGAAGATATGGGGGGTCCCCTATCCCTCCATTCTGCATTTCTGTCTTAGTGGTGTCCGAAGAATATGCTGCTCACAGCTACACTGATGGTCATGGAAATTGCAGATACCTCATTTCTGGAAATCCAACTCTTGATGCTTTTGCAGCCTTAGGGAACTGTATTTTCTTGCCATAGGATAATAGAGAGGTCAGAAGGCTTTGTGATCACTGGCCAGAAGACTGTGTAGGATAATAGAATGAACTGGGGAAAAAATGCACTGAAAGCATCTGGGAGTTTTTGTGCATACTAGACAATATATTCTATACTAATTTTCTGTGGCAAAGTTTACTGTTACAGAGGCCTAGAAGTAGCCAAATAAAACAGCAGGAAAGCCTTTTCTATGTTTCTTCCCTCTGTTTCTCACTAACATTTTTAAATTTTCTCACTTCTTTTTCCAATAGAAGCCAGTGAGAAAGTGCCAAGTGCAGCACTAATGACATCAAGTAAAATACTGAAGGAAGCAGTAGGGAGGCCATGGTTTGAACCACTCTCCCTCCCTTGCCCAGGAAAATTTCAGTGACCTCTTGACACCTCCCATGGGAAACTTCAAATTGACAAGAGTATTTGCCAAGTAAATACAAAAAATGGCATTAAAATAGTATTGTTTCTGACTTAATCCTCCTAAAGTCAGTGCAAGCGAGTTAAGGTTCCTGGAGCAGCTGTAACACACTAACCTCAATCTTGATAGCTGGGCATGTGAATGTGTATCAGGACTGATTAAAAAATACTTCCCATGCACACACTAATAGTCCCTGGGGAAATTGAAAATAAAAATGCCAAAATTAAGTTACAGCTTGTTCCTGGATTGTGCTGGTATATTGGTTAAAACTAATATGTTTCACGTTACGCAACACTACCTAGAGTCAAAACATTAATTTTTCCTATGAAAACAAAGGGGAAGGCATTTCATGTTCATTATAACCTGATTGGTTATTCTGCTGTCTTTTTGCTGGGGTAAACTACTCAAGAATGATTGTTGTGGCTATTGGAAAATATTCTAGCTTTATTATATGCCAGTTGCCAATTTTTCCTCTGAAATCTGATCAGGAGGAATAGAGAGAGATATAAGAGAATGTTGCACCTCAAGTATCTCCATACCATACTCCCCCCCCCCCACCTAGAGAATACTTTTGCTACCCAGCAACACTTGATGGTCATTAACTCTGATCCTGCTTGTTAATAGTAGGATTAGTTCTACTCCAGGAGACAGGTTGCTAAACTGGAGATCTGTTGTTTAGTACTAGGAATTGTTCCTTTGCTTTGTCCCCAGCATATTATTTAATTTAACCTGTAGAGAGAAATGCATCTGTGCCAATCCTTATCTCATTTGTCAAGGATCAGCACAATAAATCCCATCAATAATGCTTCCAGAAGACAATACCAGAAAAATATGCTCACCAATGTGAACTAGCATGCAGGCAAAGACCTAGCACAGGCCATTTGCTGACAGTTCTTTAGAGCACAGCTGCCTTAGCTATATATAAGGACTATGACATGGATTAAAAATACATCAGATTTTTAGCACAGGTGTGACCCTAGAGAAGAACTGTAGTAGAACTGCATTAGCAGTTTCCAGATTTTTGGCACACTTACCCATTGTCAGTGCCCCAGTCCATCCACACACAGAGTTGCTGTTTGCATTTTCTGGGACACGTGGGAGAATATTACTTGAAAATGACTTTGACTAGAGCTCATATAAAGTGTCTATTTGAGAGGTATTTAAAGGCTGATTCTTAGCTGGGGGATGGAATCCAGCTGCTTGTTTTCTTTGGCCCTGAGAGCCAGTTTCTTGTGATTTACATTTTCAAAGCTGACTTCACAATGAAAGCGCTTGAAGCTTGGTTTTGAGTCATTGCTGTTTTTTTGGGGGTTGGGTGGTTTTGTGGTTTTTTTGTTTGGTTTTTTTTTTTTGGTGGTGGGGGCATGCTAGTGAGTAAATATTTTACCGCCTGCATTCCCAGTTCTACAAAATCAGTGAGTCGAGGCTGTGGGACAATATAAGTAAGCACAAAGGCTGGAATTTATTGCTAGTAATGATCTATGAGATAAGATTTTTCAGCTAAGCCAGTGCAGAGTTCTCTTGCCAGATGTGTGGGAGTGAAAGTGACACAAATCTTAAAAAAAAAAAAAGTCTTTGGCAATCCCAGAGTGATTATGTAGCCTTGTACTGCTAGCAGCCTCAGAGAATTCATTTTGTGTCTCAATGTCCTTATTGACTTACAAGCCAAGTCTCAAGCTTTATAAAAGAAATCCAAAGTACTGCCATGAATAGTCCATAAATTTATCTCACTTCCTTAATCTTATTTTGAACAAAGATAGTTTTGGGGTCTTTTTTTCCTGCATTCCTCTGTTTATAAGGAGCTGTGGTAGCAGAATGATAGTGATTCTGCAAAAAATCACTGGTAAACTTCTCCCTTTATTCCCTTACTTTCATCCCAATGTAATTTAAAACTTTCCTTCAGAGTCAAGCTACATCATAAATCCTTGCTTTCTGCTTCCAAGATATCATGGACAAAAGCACGATACATGTCTGGTACACTGATCACATCCAAACATCCTTTCATAAGTGTACCAGAAAATGCAGAGAACCAAAGCTGTAAATGAGCTTCTGTAGCTTTCAGATAGCCAAGAGGCTTAATTTGTGCTTATGGGGCTGCAACTTTCCTTGGAGGTGAGGGTACATTCCAAAATTGGATACTACAGTCAAAGAAAATTCTTTCCCTTGGTATAAGGATATTGCTTTGACTAGTTTGGAATTAAAAGGTTAGTGCGCTTTAAATGCTGTTTTAATTTTTTATATCCTAGTACATAAACTCTTACACAACCTATCTCATCACTTATGTATGACACCACAGCAGAACTGTTCAAGTGTGGCAGAGATGTTTGAAAAGTAAACATGCTGATAATCCTACTTGCCTGTCACATAGCTCTGCCCAGTAGGCACTTTAAGTAGGAAAATGCTATTTTAAGGAAATAAATCTCTCTGAAAAAAAAAACCCAGCTGCGCATGCTTTTACGAACTAACATGACAACTTTTTTTTTTTTTTTTTTTTTTTTTGTAACTTCAAAATTTTGGTGGCCTCCACAANTATCAAACTGTTGCAGCACTCAAAATTTGAAAATAACGTAGTTTAGAATTTAATCTTCTTGTAGATTTTGCTCTAAAAACACATGAATTTCATGAAATTCATGAATCATGAATCCATGTGACATGGAAAAATGTCACATATTTATCCTGGAACATCTTACCAGTCCCGGCTCCTAAGTCTGAGAGTGCAACACAGCTACAGACTCTTCTGGGACAAAATCCAAACCAGCTCTCTGCAGAAGAGATGTAGGTGAAGGGATTATGGTACTTTTCAACAGATTGCCTGATTTGGACAGCAGGAGTAACTGCAGGACTCATCATAAAATAACACAAACCACACTACAGATACATTATTGCTACATATTTTTCACACTTTAGGTTTCATGACCACAAAAGCGTAAGTGGTTTTAGAGAGTTACACCTCTGTAAATGCACTTCCAAGAACTTCTCTAAGAATAAGATATTTTGGATAAGGTGTTTGTTAAGACCTGCAGAAATTTCTGAGTTTTCATGATGTTGCCATGCAGTTACCCAAAGGAGAAATAAAATCCTTTACATCACCTGTTATAAAGCCTATGCTCTGAATGGACATGAAAATTTCTCATCAGAAAGACTGAAAGGAATGCTTAATATGTTCTAAAGATGTATTTTGTGTGAAAGTGTGAACAGGTCTGAGGTTCTACCCTGTTACTGATTGGAGGACCCCAAGGCTTTGGCCAAGAATGTTTGCTCTTGGAGGATTAATTTGAGTGAAGGACCCCTCTAGATAAAATAACACAGAATTGTGAATTCTTCCCTGTACATGAAACTTACTGACTAGCTTTTTCTTCTCACAGGATTTTAGAGAGTGAAGCTGTAGTGTGTTTCTAGAAATACAAAGTATAACAAGACAGAATATAGGCATTGTAGACCTGGCATGATGGATAGAGACATCTCCCAAAACCCATATCCTTCTTCCCTCTCTGCAGTCCACATGCAAAAGTGCCTCTGACTCTCCTCACCAATTCCTTCTCCTTTCAAAAATTGCAATTTTAATTTTTTTTGGTTGAATAATACACATGCCAAGTATCCAGTCTCCAGACATTTGGCTTCTTTCAGATACTTTGGTAATGAGGTGTGGTAATGAAGACTAAGTAAACTTTGATGAATGTTGAGTATCCTCCATTATATTATTGATAATTTAAAAAGAAGAAAATTTTTTTAGACCCTACAACTCATCTCATCTGTATGTTTGAATAAATTTGGGTGTCCAAATCTCCAAAGACTTGTCAGTGTTCCTCAAAAATAAAACTGGACTTTAGTCATTCCAGCTCACTATCACTGGCAGTGGTTTATTACAGTTCTGCCTGATTTCAGTCTAGAGGCAGTAACATGATAATTTTACTTCAATATTTATATGATTATTGGTTTACTATTCATATCAAAGAGCTTTAGCCTGTGACTGGAATGCAGTCTTTGCAAGTGGGGAAAGTACTAATAGCTTTATAATAGCTTACAATTTGCTAACAATATAACAAATTATTAAAACAGCATGTAAGCATTCCAAAATGTCTAGGGCAGTCAATAATTCTAAAACTACATCCTGAATCACTTACAAATCTTAGGGAGAGCAGATCTTAATGGGGTTGGGAGATACCTAGAGCAGGACTGAACACATAATCTGGTATGCTCTGTTCCCACCAGAATTTCCCCTGTGGAGAGAGCACTAGTTCTAGAGGGGCAAAGAAGCATTAGGACCAAGTCTGCAGCCTCACAGATTAGGTCTGTAGTTTATCAGCTGTATGCAAGAAAGGAAAAAAAAATTTCTTATTTTGGAATAAACTTATTAAGAATGGATTCTAACATTTCTGCTCCTTTTCTAAAATCTTCACAGCTGTACCATCTAGCTTGATTTCTTTTAACATGCATTCTCCTTTGTTTTTCCTTTAACCTTATTTGTAGTAAGGGCAAATTCAAGCTTCCTGGTTAATGAGATGCAGGCACAATGTTCCCATCAGCGCGAACTTTATTTAGATCAAGTTCTTGACCAACTACACCACCCAACGCCTTACTGCATTTCTACAAGGTGTAGCCATAAGCCCAGTGTTTTCCTGTGACTAAACTCGTGGGAATGTCTTGTAACAAAAAGTCCACCCAAACACTGAGAAGCTGTAACACGTTTATTCTTTAATGCCACAGACACTTTTTGTATTGCACATTTCCTCCTGTGACTCAAATTAGGTTGTTGCAATAGAAGCAATATGTACAAAGTTTCAATCCCAGGTTCTCCTTATCAGCGAGACCCGGTTTACAGCATGAATACACAAATGATACTGTACTCAAGAAAACTGGATGCCTAGAACACAGCATAAAGATGTGCTTTCACTACATTTTGGCTTCTAGTTTACAACTCATTTCTCCCAACTCCTCACAAATACAAGAACAGCGGAGATCCTTCTGGCAGGATGCAAAAGCTTTAGAAGTACATTTGTCATTGATGTAGTTAAAACTAGTTCACAACCCAGAAAGTGCATTAAGGATAGCACAAAACTCAGTTTGCCAGCACATGAACTGGATCAGTATCAACCATGCTGAGCTCCTTGCTGCTAGAATAGTTGCCAACAGTAACTGAGCTAGGTAATCTAAAGCTGGTAATAACTGAAAACAAAAACCAAAAAACCAAGACACCAAAGCAAAACCAAACTGCAATCCCCCCTTAGCCCTCTGAAAAACCTGAAAATAAAACTGAAAAAAAAAAAAAAAAAAAAAAAAAAAAAAAAAAAAAAAAAAAAAAAAAAAAAATCAAACTTTAAAAAAAAAAAAAAAAAAAAAAAAAAAAAAAAAAAAAAAAAAAGAAAAAAGGAAGAAATCAACTCTTTAATGAAAAAGGAACAAAGTCATTGAAGAACATCTTTGCTCATTTCCACCAGAGACTGAAGAAGGTTGGCCATGGGCCATCCTTCATGATGTGCTATACTTGCCAATGTAAAGCCAGCAAGATCAGTGTGGCCATCAGCAGTAAACTCTCACAAAAGGGATGTCAGTGGGAATTTTGCTTGGCCTTAGAAATGGGATCACCACTATATCTCCAGGGTCATTTTACTTGGAAATAAGATTAACCTTTTTGGTCTGTGCTTGAGATCTATATTGCATGGGAAAGACAGGCTAACATGGACATTACAAATGAAAAAACATGATCCTTTCTGACTAATTTAAAAAAAATAAAAAGTTTTAAGAATTTTTACAAAAATGTAGCTCAAATAAAAAATATGCTTATGAACCTACAAATAAAATGAATTCAGACCATGACTACCACAAGACACTGTTGTGTTTTCTTTCTGATAGGATGTAACATTTCTTGTTGCATGAATCTTATTATGTTTGAGTCTTTTGCAGTTGTCTGAAGACTTTCAGGATGGAATTCACAAATAAATTAATTATGCCTTCATATGTTTATTCTTGCAGGCCTGCATTTCTCTACATGGCACTCAGTTTTGTTTTGTTATTCTAAATATATATAGTGCTAACATGGCTTTTTGAGGCACATGGATTATCCCTGCCATCAAGGGTAACAGTCTTCAGGGACATTGTGTAGGATTAGAATGAAGATTGGACCTGGAGTTGTTCTTTAGTGCATTAGTGTATTTAGGGCATTAGTTAGGCATAAACATCTTTATGTTTAAGATTTGCATGTTGACAAATGCAGTGCATTTGACAGTGCAATTCTGAAATATCCCATACTACTTATCTGTTAAATTCCCTAAGACGAGATGCAGGTGAATATAGAGTGCATCTCTTAGCCCCTCTTCCCAATAATTCATTGGCAAAACCTGATGGAATATCTGGAAAGATATTAAGATTCTAGAGGTTTATAGAAAACAGTGGTCATATTAAAAAATATTCTAATATTGAATGTACCTCCTACAGCAAATGGTGCAGCAGGTGTTGTTCTCTTTTCTTGTGAGCTGCCAACTTATCAATTAAGCAGTGTTGCTCAAAGCCAGGCACAGTATAGACTGTCTCACATTTTAAAGACAGAGGAAAAAGGTACTTGGAAATGTGCCAGAAATAGGAATTATTGCAGTAAGATTTAGTTAAATAGAAAGTGTGACTGTTTCAACAGAGTGTGCTGAAGACATGGGGAGAGGCCTTGAGGCTGTTTAGCCCAGAGAGGAAAAAGAAGGTATTGGTGAAAGTGAAGGAGTGCAGACAACACAGTGGGTTTATTGCACCAAGGATGCTGACACAGAGAAAAGGAAAGAAAAAGGTGTTACCAGTTCTTTCTGCTACTGACATTATCTTTTGCTGTTCTTCCTATTGTCCTTTGCTTCTTCCTTTACTCAACAGCTTCCAGGTGAAGAGAAGCAACATACATCGGAGAAAAAAAGTTTCTCCCTGAAACCCAGTGACAGAAGTAAAATTCATTACACCAAAAATGAGCAAAATACAAACAAATATTAATAGACATTATAATTGTAGAAATCCAGGTGGTTGAGTAACTGAAGGGCCTCATCCTTCAAACCTGTGTTTTTAATGGATTTCTGCCCTTGGCATCATGTACTTAGTAGAAGTTGTACAAGGAACTAATGAACTGTGTAGAAGGACAGGATGAGAAGAAGTGAGGCCTCCTCATGTAAAAATGTCCAAAGAGTGCAATTCCCTACTAATGGCTGGAAGTAAGAAAGAATAAATTCTTCAATGTAACAACAATTTTGTTCCTTTCTGTCCTGGCACCAGAGTATTCCAGCCTCTCTGAGTTAAACACTTCATGAGTAAGAGGGCAGTGGTGTACAAAACCCCACAGTTTTTTTACATGGATCATAATTGTTTGAAAATTAACTAGAGCTACTGCTCAGGAAGTAACATATTTACCTGATACTCTTCAGAGTGTTTACTGCTTTGCTTTATATTCCACGATGTATTTAGTATTTTACAGACTTTACATAAAACACTGTCAAAGACCAGCCCTGATAAAGGGGTAATCTTTTTATCCTGCTTCCCTGAACTTTCATCTTGCTTCCCTGGTGCACCACTTGTGTTGTAAATTCCTTTACTGTTTTAATAGACATTTTACATTCCTTAGGCAGCAAACTAAGTTTAGACAACAGTTATTGTCTTGCTTACAAAACTATGCTAGAAAGGCTGCCAAATTATTACCATGAGATCTTCTGAAGAAGGTATGTCCAAAAGGGAAATCCAATTGTGATATGAGACTTTGTTTGGATTCAACAAGTCTCTGTTTCAAATGTACTGATTATCCTTTTTTCTGTAGCCATAGCACTGACAAGGCAAGACAGAGGAATACCATGAGGCATAGGAATAGTCTTATGTATCAGATGTTTATACCCTTCTATTTATGTTACGATACTACCTGGAAAGCACAGACATAGACCAGAAACCCATCTGTATCAGTTTTCCTAAACTCCAGAATTCATGGGGGAGGAAACTTTATTTCTTAATGAACTGCACATATTTAGCAGCTTCAATATTTCCACTACTACGACTGAAAAATAAAATAAAATATTAGAGATGCAGTGTGAGTAAGCACTTACTTGGAAATTCTAATAATCAGAGAATATCATTACCATTGGAAACAACCAAGTTAGCATATCCAGAAAGCAAGACAGAAAAGCCTGTCACTCTATCAGTTTATCCAAACCTACACAATCCGTGTGTGAAAAAGGAAAAGGAAAAAAAAAAAAGGCAGCTTTTTATATATACACATAATTCAGTAAGGATGACAGCAAATCCAAAGTTACAGAATATCCTGAATTGGAAGGGACCCACAAGGTTCATCAAGTTCAGCTCCTGACCCTGCACAGGACAGCCCCAAGAATCACACCACGTGCTTGAGAGCCTTATTCAAATGCTTCTTGAACTCACAGTCTGGTGCTGTGACGACTTTTCTGGAGCCTGTTCCAATGCCCAACCACCTTCTGGGTGAAGAAATTTTCCCTAATACCCAACCTAAACCTCCCTTGACACTGTTTCATGCCATTTCTTAGGGCCAGCTTGAAAGCTAGAACTACACACAAGCTTTTGGATTGCTTCCATTTTGAGTTGGCAAGATGAATAACTGCAACCTAAACATTTGTCTAGCTTTTTCATCATCCATAGACAAGGGGTCTCATTTGTTTTAAAAAAAGAGCAGGCTTTAATTTCTTTTTGTTTTACAGTATTTTGTGTGTACCTTAGAGTTTACTTCCTCCTTCACTTCCAGTCTTGTAGAGAAGCATCTCACACAAAACACCTCCAAAAGTAACTGGATCGTCTCCTGAATACAGAGGTGTGTGGTTGTGTGTGTGGGAGTGTGGGAATGTGTGAAGAGAAGCACCTCTCTATTTTCTGGCATAATTTAATTAATTAAGCAGTCCTATCACAGAACCATCTACATTGCAACAGAACTCTAAGATCAGCGAGTTCAACTGTTAATCCGGCACTGCCAGGTCCTGCACTAACCATGCCCATGGACACTGCACTCGACTTTACCACAGAGCCCGGGGGAGCACAGCCGCACCCGAGGGCAGCGATGGACGTGACACGGCAGCCTCGTCTCCGTCCCTGCCCCGCGCTCAGCACGGCGGCGCCTGAGCGCTCGCCCCGGAGCGGGAAACGCCGCGGCCTCACCGCGTCCCACCGCGACGCCGGGAGCTGCGGGTGCACACCCGGAGGACGCTCGGGGAGGGTCCCCCGCCCCACACAAGCCCGCCCAGCATGAGGAGTCTCCCTGGGCGGGCCGCCGCGGGCTCCGGACACCTCGGCTCCTCCTTCTGTGGGGCCTGGCAGCCGCAAGCCGGCGCCCCGGGTATGACTTACCACAGACAGCGAGCGGGGACGGTGCTGCGAGGAGCGAGCGAGCACCCACCCTCGTTCCCTCCCTCCACCCCTCTTCCTCGTTCGCCCCCGCCCCCANTTCGCCCCCGCCCCCACGCAGTCGGCGGCAGCCCCAGGTGGCTGTCCGGGCTGCCCTCAACACACAAGACGGGGGGGAAGCGCCTGCTCCTCCTAGCCCAAGAAGCCGCCCGTACTCTCCCACCACCCCAGCCACTGCCCGAGGCACCTAGGGAGGTGGGGATGGCGGGGAGGACGAGGCGGCCCCGCGCCCCGTCCCCGCCCGCGAGGGGCGGTGCTGCCGCTGGGGNCGGCGGCTCCTCACGGGAACAAAGCGGGGGCGGCGCGGCCACACGGTGAGAGCCGGGTGAGGGACGGGGAGGGGGCGGTGCTCGAGCTCCCTGGGGGCCCCTGCGCTCCCCGAGGGGCGGCTCGGCGCTGCGGAGGGGCCGCGGGCCCGACCCCGACCCCTCTCTCCCTCCCTCTGCCCAGCGCCTTGGCGCAGGGTGACAGCGCCGTGCCCCCCGCCCGCCCCCGCCTCTCGGTGAGCCGTCCCCGCTCGCCCCGTGTCCCCGCAGGGACCCCTGCGCGCCGCCACCGCGGCGTCCGCCCGCCTGCGGGTCGCTGTTCCCCCAGGAAACAAGGGGAATATAAAGCAGTCAATCGGGGAGGCGGTCCGGGCGCGGAGCCCGATAGCAGGTAGGTGCGGGACAGGCGCCGGGGGAGCCGAGGGAGCCGCTCCCGCAGGCAGCTGCGGGGGCTGGGGGGAGGCGCTCAGCTTCGCCCGGCGCTGGGCGCTGCCGAGGTCAACCAGCCTTTTACTGCCCGTGAAGCATCCTGGTGTGACTTCTCGCAGAATGTTTTTTTTAGGGGGGCTCTTTAGTGATGTTTGGTTTCTTTCCCCGCACCTCCCTTTCCCAGCCCCTCGCTGCATAGGCTGGAGCTGGCTGGAGGCTCGCCCCTGCCTCTGTGGCTGCATACGCAGCGCTCGTGTTGTCCTAACGATATGGCAGTAGCACTTCCTGCTGTAAATCACTTCGCGATAGTTTTTGAAGCGCTTCTTAAAGGCGGCACTGTAATGAACCCTCTTGTCAGTACTTGCGGTGAGCTTAAAACCTTGTGAGCTGGAGGCTGTTTTCAAGGCTGAGCTATGTAATGTGCTGCAGTAGTTTTCATAGAAAGGTTAGAAATGTAGTTCACTGTTGGCTTAGTGTTGGCATAAATGTAGTTCCCCTTGCTATGCCCTGTTGGTGTAGGCTGTGTGGTTTTGGACCCCGTTGTAGTTACCTTTGCCATCTTCTTGTGAAAAAAAGCTAATCTCAAATCTTCAGAGAGACTGATGTATTAAGAACTATGAAAGGTAAGCTTTATTATACTGCTGTACTGGGGATAGCTCTTTGTTCTGGAAAAACTTGAGAAAATAAAATCACTCAGACTGAAATTTATGGGTACTTGAATTTAAAAATCTTAGCTGTAGGCATTTGTTAAAATGTTTTAAATAAATACATTGATGTAGATTGCTATTGCTGTATTCATGTTTCATTTATTGAAAGTATCTACTGAATTAGTCTTGTAATCTCTTATTTTTGTCTTTGTATGAGCATTGTCATATAAAATGGTCTTGCTGACTCTTTTTCCATCTTATTAATGCCTTTTCCCTCAAAAAAATTTTAGAGCATGGTCAGAAGAGGAATGGATGTAACATGATACCCTTGCAGTGCTCAAAACACACAAATTCTGCGAAGATTTGTTTTTTCATTAAGTAACACAAGGAAAATGGATGAATCGGCTTTGCTGGATCTGTTGGAGTGTCCTGTTTGCTTAGAACGCCTTGATGCTTATGCGAAAGTCTTGCCTTGCCAACACACGTTTTGTAAACGCTGCCTGCTGGGCATTGTGAGCTCTCGCAACGAGCTGCGGTGTCCCGAGTGCCGGACTTTAGTGGACTGCGGTGTTGATGAACTCCCCAGTAATATTTTGCTTGTTAGACTACTGGATGGCATCAAACAGAGGCCTCGAAAACCCGGCGCTGGCGGTGGGACTGCTGGCACAAATGCTTTAAGGGTCCCCATCAACACTGTAGCTAATTGCGGATCAAAGGACCTGCAGAGCTCGCAAGTTGGACAGCAGCAAAGGGTGCAAGCACGGAGCCCTCCTGTTAGGGTAAGTACCACGTGGTGACAGTATTTTGTTGCATTCCTGTCTTTCCCTGCACCGTTTCCAAACGGTTGGTGGCCTCTGCTTCAGGATAAGGGCAGTCAGATAGTTAATACAGCAAAACAATGTAATTTTGAGAATCGATGTACATTTCTAGCAAAGCACGTCTGTGTTCCTGTCGGTGTTGGTTTAATGTTATAGAAATACTATAATGCTTCCTTATTAAAACTCTCAGTTTTTGAGGCGAGAAGAGTAAATCCTTAACTGTCCAATTCAAAGGCAGTCAAATAGAGCAAGGTAACTTATGTGAAAAGCTTAAGTTATTGTTAAGGATAGAGATCTTGTGAAGAACGTTTGAAATTGTTTTTAGTTTGTCAACTGCAAGACTAGAGATTTCATTTTGGCTCATGCACTTTCTGAAATGATTCTTACAATCAGTAAATTTCCTTTAAGTTAGACATAACAAATGTTGAACATGAGCAGAGAAGTTTTGCCACTGGCTTCCAAATACCTACATTTTTACTTTCTTTCTTTCAAAAAGAAATTTTTGAATTCCTGTAATCTTCTAAGTTATTTGCACTCTCAGTCCTCGTTGTTTCTTTAATTAGTTTTTCCTCAAGTCTGTTTTTCTAGGGGATTTGGAAGATCTATGTACCATGATGGGAAGACATTGCTTTCTTTCTATACTCTGGTTCCTTCCTAAGAGCTATGCAACCTGTAGACTCTGTCATACCTTATAATCAAGACTCAGTAGCCTCATTTATGATTATTCACTCTAGGACCTGTGTCAGGAAACGTAATTTTATGAGATGACAGACCTTGCTCTGTTTTATCTAATGACAAAGCAGGACAGCTTCTCTGCAAGGTTTTGCTGCCCAATTTGTGATGAGCACATATTCGAGTTCCTGTGTTTGAAGTGGAGTTTCTGAATGGTTTAGGTGGTTTCTGTCTTGTGGAGTTTATTTGATTTTTATGAAACGTCTCAAGGAGTTCCAAGAAGAGGACTTAAACGTATTTTTGGCAGGGCTAGTCTTTATTTTGAAATGTATCTAAATTATTTATATTACTTACCCAGTGAAGGAAGCCTAACGCTGATTTTCCTGAGTTGTACTTGACGTGACTGGAATCTCTCCAAAAGATCTTAGATACACCTCTGAAGTTTACATAAGGATTTAAAATACAGTTGTTTTTCCATTAGGTGATACTTCTTTTTTCTGTTTCCTAGACATCTCATTAGGTTCTTTACTTTAGAATATAGAAATTATAATTATCAACTCACTTTCTGCTAATGAGTTTTGTTTTGTGTATATATATATATATATTAATTGGTTAGGAGAGAGGATGATCTGTGGGGTTTTTCTGTTAGTGGTTTGGTTTTGTGTTTTTGGTGAGTTTTCTTTCCAGAATGTAGAATCCCTAAAAAGTACTGCAGAGAAGCATCAGCTGTATCAAAACCAGTCTGGTCTTCCCCAGAACTTTAAGTTATTTATCGTGATACCATTTGCAAATGCTCTTCAACTTAAAACAAAAAACCCTTATGATTTGTTTATATATTTTTGTGTTGACCTTTGTAAATAACTGTATTTTCAGAGACTGCTTCTCCTCCTAAAAGGTTTCCAATGTGGTGCTGTACATGAAGGACTGTTCTTCAGAATTTTTCAAAGCCTTATTAGACAAAATAACTTGAACATGGAATATTCTCTCTCCTTTTTTTAATGTTCTATGATATCCTGTGTTGCAGCATTTGCATTTCCAGATGTGCAGAGTAGAAAGTGATAACACATGGAAGGTTGCTTCAGCTTAGTAGTTATGCTGTACCGTGTGCCTTTAAAACTGTGACCATATGCATTCCTCATGCAATTAACTGATACTAAGTGTATATTAGTGATCATTTTCAGTGTTTACAGTAAGTCTTAGTCCATCTTTGGTTTTGGAGTTTCACAGGCATTCTTGTGCCTTCTTTCCTTTGGGAGACAGGGAAAGATGATGATCTCATCATTTGTCCACTTTGTCCAGAGCCTTTTTTATTAGGAAGCCAGTACTTTTAAAAACATGAACTGACTTTGACAGACAAGAAGGTGGAAATATGAACTACTTTTCTGTTTTCTGTATGAAAAGTGGTTTTGAAAAAAAAAAGTCCAGAAGGAGAATTGCCACTTTAATAGACAGTGTTGAAATTAATGCCCTATTTGTTTTGTTAACTCTAATAAAGATGCTTGTGAATACAGTTTCTCCCTGGGAATTGAAGAAGAAAATCTGTTTCTAGATGAGTAGCAGAGTCAGATTTCCTAAACTAATTTTGCTGAAGGGAAACTAGTAAATGAAAGTTGCTGTTATGTTAAATGAAGTGAATGTGGATGAAGGCTGTCAAGTCATAAACATTCTGCTTATACCCTGAAGTAATACTAAGCTCGTAAATGCCCTATCAGAGAATGCCATAATTTTCAGAAAAGGTTAATACAGCATGTACTGCAGCATGATTTCCTGAACTGTATCAATGACTGTGGAGTGGCCAGCCCTGTAATTGCACAGTATATTGCATTCTCTGTATGTATGTGGTGACACATGGCAATAAACAAACAAATTGTTCCTTGAGTCTTAAAAGTAATGAAGCTGGGTGGATGGTGGGGATTAACAAATCTTGTAGTATCTCCCCCGCTAGAGTAACCCTGTTTCTTTTTGTAACCTCTGTAAGCTTTCACTGCTGTAATAACTGCAATTTCTCTGCACAAGTTCTTAATCTGTTTTGTTCCCCTGCTGTTTTGATGTACAAAGCCTCCTGTGCCTTTCCCTGGTACTGGCTGGACAAAGGCAGCAGCATCCTGCTGTACCTGATGGAAAACTTGTGTTTGCTGTCTGCCCAGCAATTCTGTTCTAGGCAGTCAGCTTGCCTGGGAGAACAAATAAAATAGTTACAGAGTGCAGCTTTCTCTCTGGTATGGATGCTCATTTAATGCTTTTCTCCTTTTTTTCAAGTGAAAACCTTCAGCTAGGTTGACAGCTTGGAAGAGCTGTAAGAGCCTCAGCCTACTGTCAAATCTGCTTGGGACTGGTCATCAGGAGCAAGTTGTTGAGGGCTGTTGAGGGACTGCATGATCACATAAGCCTTGTTTCCTTCAAAACAGCATTCAAAAATGCTAGGGTCCATCCTTTTATATTTATGTTCATGTTACTAATTTTTTCATTTTCATGGAGTATGTCAAACAAGAATTATCCTAAATTCCTTGTGGCAATTTTACAAGGGTATGCTGGTTGCAGGAGTCTTAAACGTAGCTGTGTGCAGAAGTTGATAGATGTTGGAGAGCTGTTCTCTCCTAGACAGATTTAAGATCATCCACGTTTTACTTTTCCTTTGAATTTGTATTTGCCTAAGACATACTAAGTCTCCTTCTAGTTTGCTTATAGCTCAGCTTTCTGAAATTGGTGCTATCTTTTCCACAGAACCTAGAGGAGAGTTGTCTAGATAGTCTGAAATCTCATCACTGTTGAAAATATTTTATAATAAGGTTTTTCAGCTGTTTTCTGGACCAAATGTAGGCAGGAAGAGCTAAGAGAAGAATTCAAATTATCTCAATTAACAAAAGAAAAGCATGAATAGTTCAAAAGTTGGCCATTCCTAATAGAGTCAATACTTATGCTGAATAAGAATTGATGGTGTAATTTGAGTATATTACACTGTATGTCAGTAGAAATGTTACAGTGCAATGTGAAAGTCCTATAGCTTTTCCCTTTTGTTGTTTTTATTCTGGAAAGCCCCTGGAGATACCTTTGGAGATACCATTCTTGGTGAAGTCGACTTGAAGTGAGAGGGTAAAGAATCATTGCAGGCTATTGGAAAATGTTCCTTTAGGTGTTTAAGGGGGCTAGAGCCACTAGTATCTGAGCATCTAGGTTGTTTGTGATATTACACTGAGGAGGAAAGAAAAACCCACTAACAGAGGATTGTTTTATGAGTTTCTGCTAATGCTTAGCAGTGGTGCCGTGTCGTATAAACCCACACATCCATTTTCATTTTTGTTTAACAAGGAAAGCAGTAGTAAAATTTTAAATTCCTGTATCCATACTGCTGCAGTTGTGGTCATTTGTGATCCAGTAGGCTTGCCTGGAAACTGCTAAAGCAGTTGTAGTTGCAGAAAAGAAGATAAATGGAGCCTGGTTTTCCACTCGTAGCCGTGGTGTTTGACCCTGACACATCTTGGGGCAGTAGGGACATTGGGCCACCTTCTGGTCTATGTGGACTTAAGCAGATTGTGCTTCTCAGTCAGACTCAATGTATGGTGTAAGCAGTCAGTTTTCTTTTATCCTAACCACCCTGGAGAAGAGAGCTCAGAGGTGCAGCTCTCACAGTTTGACTGTTGAGCAGGTTGCAAAAAACTGATGAGCCAAAACAACTGCTGCGTTTGTAGTCATGGCACTTGCTGGCCTATGGATATCCTGGCAGAACTTAGATATCAAAAGAAACCTTTTAGACTAGAGAATGACAATAGAGCCAAAAATGTGCATTCATAGATCAGTAGCTTTATTACATTATTATAAATAAACATGGGGATTGCCAAGCATAGCAGCAGGTGTAGATTGGAACAGATGTTTAAATCATCTTAGAACAAGAGTTAGTGAAATAAAATAATACAAAGAAATGTACCAGTAAAGGTGTTCTGGAGGGATACTCTTAGAGGAGGTTGCCGTTGTCATAATAGATCAGATTGTAAAGTATACTCATTTAAGGGAAAAAGTAGTTGTAGGAATATGCAACAAACAGTGGCCAATGCAATTAGTTCCATGATTGTTATTTGTGATGGTAGGCTGGAGAATCGTTACTTGATGGTACCTGATTTTGAACTGACCCCCTGCCTCTGCCCCAAGCAAGAGGATATTCCATACCATATGGCAGCATGCTTAACATATTATCTGGGAAAGGAAGAAGGGATGGCGGGGAAGTTCCCAAGTAACGTTTGAGAATCTGGAGATAGACACCTATTCATGTTCTGGAGTGATCATTAGAAAATATTTTGTGAAGTCTTTGTAAATCATGTATGCATGCTTTTGTTTCATTTCATGAAACATCTTGCTGAGATACCAGAAGATACCAACATCTGGTATCTTGCTGAGATACCAGATTCTACTTTTATGTCTACAACTGCTTGTACAGTTTTAATTACTTCTGTGTGACACTGTTGTATCCTGTGTGAAACTAGAGAAAATTTAATGGAGATCATAAATATAAAAGGAAAGTAGACTGATTCTCATGGTGTTCATGTGTTCCCTCTCAGAGATAAATAATTTGATAAAGAAGGAGAATAAGCAAAAGGAAGAACTGTCTCTGTATCCAAAGACATCGGGCTAGGATTGAGAGCTTCCGAGCGTAGTTCCTGGCTTTGCTACAGACACCCTTTATGACCTTGCACAGAGTCACTCAAAGCTCTTTGTGCCTCTGTTTCCCATCTGCAGATATGACTGATAGTACTTTCTTTGTTTGACTCACTATTTAGAATTTATGCTTTCCAGGGCAGACATTGACTTTTTTAAAACATTGGATGTATCCGTGGGTATTTTACAATGGTTCCACAGTCTCAGTTGAGGTCAGTATATCCTGTTGTTAACTCTAAATCATTGACTTCTACATTACTGGAGAATTGTTCATAATCCATTTCCTGTCCCAAAGATGGAGCAGTGCTTAGTGTCACATTGTTAAGAGGATTTAATTTTGCTTGGATGTTTAATAGGAAATCACATTAATACCTCAGTGAGGAAAAGCCAAACTTGAAACATCTGTGGTAGTCCACCCTTCAGCTAGGGAAATCTGCATCTTATTGGCTGTAGCGGTTTCACATTCACCTGCTCGCCTGCTCACACCAGGCGAGAGTGTAGTGTAGTGGTTTTATGAGAATAAGGATTAAGAGAAATGCAAAACAGGCCTAAACTTCAAAGATAAAAATAGTTTATTAACAAAAGACAACAGAATCAAAATCAACCCCCAGGTGGTTTCTTCTTCCTCCCCCCAGCCCCCCACCCATGATGGTTCCTTTCTCCCACCTCATTTATCTTCCTTTACCACCATCCTTCTCACCAACAACACAGAGAAACAAACTTAGAAAACCCCTGGTCAATTTACCACTCTTGAAATAGGCTTTCATCAGTCCAATTGGAAGAAGAGTCTCTCTTGTCTCACCATGGAGATTTTTCCCACAAGAAGCACCAGTCTCTCGTGGAGTTCATGTCACCGCAAACCCCCGCCCAGAAAGGATATTAGTTCACATGTGNATTACTGGAGAATTGTTCATAATCCATTTCCTGTCCCAAAGATGGAGCAGTGCTTAGTGTCACATTGTTAAGAGGATTTAATTTTGCTTGGATGTTTAATAGGAAATCACATTAATACCTCAGTGAGGAAAAGCCAGACACTTGAAACATCTGTGGTAGTCCACCCTTCAGCTAGGGAAATCTGCATCTTATTGGCACACTGGTGTGTAGATTTGATTGTGTTTTGAAGAGAATAGGAAGTGAATATCTAATGCAAATTGTGTTGGTAGTACAGAAATATTGAACTCCGTACTTTGAACCATACTTGAACATGCCAATTCACATTAATCTGCTTGATAAAATAGCTGCCAAACTAGTGTATTCCCTTTTTTTAGAAAACAATTAGGTTTTGAGGTAAATTGATCTATAAACTAAAACTAAATCACATTATTTACATGTGATGCCAAAATCTGAAATCCCTTTTAAATTTGTTTACAGGCTTTTTTTGTGTGTGTATTAGTGAAAGATACTGTTGTATAGTTGCTTTGTCTTCATGTAGAAGAGAGGGCTGTCTCTAATTCCCTTCATTTCTTCATATTCCAACCTAATATTCCTGCATTTATGTAGATTTGTTTAAAACCACCTACATGAAATAAAATGGTGTCTTTTTTTCCTCCACTTTAATGTGGCCAGTGAGTTGCAGGTTATTGTTCTACTCAAAAAGTTTTGATCATTCAGAAAATTTAAACTTCTGCATAAAAAGGAGGTCTCAAGCCCTTACTTCTAATGGGCTTGTGAAGGGAAGCAGTTTTTTTTAGAGAGAATCAGAGTCCTTGAATTTTTTCTCATATTACCAAAAAAATCAAATACCAATAAAATTGCTTTACATAGGTGACCCAGGACCTGGCTAGAAAAGTCAGTCAGTAGAGCTGTTGCTGTGTTTCTCTGTGCATAGTGTCTTTCTGCAATGCTTTCAGTGACTTAATAGGCATCATGTATGATATGAAGAGCTGAAAGGGCTGGTTGGCATGGGGTCAGCTAGAAATCCTTTTTCTCCCCTCTCCTTTAGCTGAGTGAAATGATTTTTAATGAAACTTCAGTGTTTAGTGCATGGATAGGAACTGCAGAAAACAGCCTTAAACTGCAGCTGTGATAATAAAACTGGAAACTTGTTATGATCAGTTGTTTGTCTTTCTTTCGGTGAACTTCCCCTTGCAGTGCACTTGGCCTTCTCTTTATGATACGCTTAACACCTTCCTTGGTCTTTTCTTTGGCTCCATTGTTGTCCTTTATTCAAACATTATGCTGCCTTTGATCTTACTGTACTACTTCCAAGAAACATAAAACATAGAGTTTTCTTACCTCTTGTGTCCCATTTGTCCATGGCTGTGTTAGACATAAAGAACAAAAAATAAACAATAAGAAAGGAAGTTTTCTATTGAGGTATATGGACTACATACAATCTGGTAGTATATATGACTAGGATCTGCCAAATACATGAAGAGCATACAGTATAAGTAAATATTACTGTATTGCCTAGCCTCCTGGGATTTTTCTTCCTTTTTTCTTTTTGTATTTCTTCTCCTTTAAATCACTGACTATATTCTCATCCTAGTGTGGGCAAGAATGTGTCTCAGTAATTAAAGCTGAAATATCATCTGGTCAGCCCTGTTCATGCATACACATCATTACTGCCTTCACAGAGGAAAAGCGTGCATCTGTTAAACCTCATTTCCTGTCAGATCCCTCTGTTAGACAGAAGAACTCATCTTGGAAAATCAGCAGTGAATTTTTGGGTTGGATGAACTGGATCAAATTCTTTACTTTTCCATCACCACATCAGAGTCTTTTTGGAGACCAGTTTGTTTTGGTTTTTCTTTTTATTTTTTTATTTTTGGACTGAGAATTGCTGCTTTGAGGTGAGCTGGATTAATTTTAGAAAGCAAGTGGCCCTGAGGTGTGAGAGTCACACATCCAAGTGCTCTTTTCTGCACTCCTTACCTTTCTTAGGTAATAGAGGGGAAGATGACAGCACTGTCCTCTGACTGTCAGACTGAACACTAGGACTCATCCTACTTAGAGCCTTGCTGCACTGAGCATGTCCCTTATCCCTTTCCCATGTATATTGCCAGAGTTGCCATGCAGTTTGGCTGCAGAACCCAAGCTGGTCAGCACAGAGGCAATTGGTTAAATCTGTTTTCACATTTGCATCTTCTAAAATGTCAGTACATCATTGGGACTCAGAAAGATGCTCTGGAGATAAGGCAAATCACTCCTAAGAGAGCAATTGAGTCCAGTATTTTGAATTCTTTAGGCATGTGGTGCTTGTATATATATCTTTAAGATGTCATGCAGTGTTTCCTGGAAACCTAGAGGTTTGGATTCTCCAGTTGAAGGAAAGTGAAACACAGAAGTCTGTTTCATTTACTGACGCTGTTGCCAAAGTGTCTCAGAATCTGAGCCTGCTAGGTACATGAAAGTCAGCCATGGTACGTATGAGCAACCCACTGTACCTTAGAAGCTTTGGGCCACGACTCTCATTTTGCACTTGTGGCACTCAAATATGTGATTTATTGTCCAAAGGTAAGTTTTTGTAGTTTAAGAGTATAAACAGTTCAGANCTGAACTAAAAGCTCTGTTCTGGTGTTTAATTGTTCTCTACCTTCCTTGATTTTTCAGAGTCAAATATAGATAGTCCATTTTTATATTCTGTAAATCTGCGAAGTATAATTTTATAGTTTCTGGCTGGTAAGTATGTGATTAATCATAAATGCATTTTGATCAAAGGTAAGCATTTCAGTGTTGTTTAAATATTAATATAGATAGCATTCTCCTCCTCTCAGAAGTGAAGGACTGCTGCCAGTGCTGCTCAGAAGATAAGCCTGGCATCAAGTGTCCTGTTNTGGCACTCAAATATGTGATTTATTGTCCAAAGCTAAGTTTTTGTAGGTTAAGAGCATAAACAGTTCAGAATTTTAAGTAATTTCTCATCTAGGTCTTTGTTCCTATCTTATTTGGCTCTTGATTAATCCCCTCTGCCCCCTCCTCTCTCTCCAGCATAAGCACTTAAAATTTCAAGTATTAAAAAGCCAGAACCTGCAAGGATGTGTCTGATGTCATACAAATGAGGATAAGATTCTCTTGTATGCCATCCTTCTCACACAGTAATTGTCTGAAATATTGCCGATATNGGCTGGTAAGTATGTGATTAATCATAAATGCATTTTGATCAAAGGTAAGCATTTCAGTGTTGTTTAAATATTAATATAGATAGCATTCTCCTCCTCTCAGAAGTGAAGGACTGCTGCCAGTGCTGCTCAGAAGATAAGCCTGGCATCAAGTGTCCTGTTTGAATTTGTAACACCTGAAGTGCTCCTCAGTCTTAGCAATTCTTCGTTAATAAAACTGATTTTATTTCATGGCATTAATGTTGCAGAAAGATGAGATAACTCTGCTATCCTTTTCTTGTAAAGGAAAGATGTGCATGTTAACTCCCTTGACTTCCTCTTTTCAGCATCTAAGCTTTCAAAATATACATGTGCATTGAAAGCTTTTTAAAGAACTGAACCACTGTTTCACCTTGTGTGAACCACAGTTCTACAAGACAAGCTTTTGAAAAGCTCTGACTAAAGACAAAAGTAGTCATTTCCACCAGACTTTCAGGCTGCTGAACTCTAGGAATGTAGTCTTACTTGCAGAGAGGTGGCAGAACATCAATACTGAATAATTTGAAACATGTCTCTTCAATCATTCTTTTTTGGTATGCTATCCTAGCTCTTTAGATTATAGTCTTTATTTTATTCATATTAAAAAAAAGGTAAGAGTGAAGCACTTCTGACTTGAAAAAGTGTTAAAAGGAAAAATAGTCAAGGATAATCAGATGACTATCTGAGTTGGCATATATAGGGCATAGCTGTTCTAGAAGCTTATTTAAAAAAAATCCAGTGAAGTTGAGTTCACTGCACTGTGGTAATGTGCCCCTGAGTAGCGAAGAAGCTTTTATTCTGAAGCTGAGAGCTTGCTAAAGGAGAATCAATGTCTCATGGACCTTCACTTGTTCATGTGTACCCGTGCCCTTCTGTCTCACTTGGTCTTTCTTATGAGCTAGATAAAGAGAAGAGGCTCTTAAATCTTATCCACACTAGCAGACTTAAGCCATTTTCAAAACCCGTTTAATTTAACACAGTTTTAAATCCACAGCCTTATTAAGTTAACAAGCCTTCAGCCTTGCCACCAGGTTCTGTAATCCTCTTATGTCTTGGAACTAAGCAGGGCAGGGGTAGTCAATAAGCAGATGAATAGATAATCTTTCAGAAGACAGACAGATCTTAAAGTTGAGAAATGCTGATCTGAATTTCCATTCACTATATGCACTACCACAGTACTTACAACTTGAGCAAAAAGTTGAAATGACTATCACTTTGTTTGGGGAGAGGAAGAGTAAACAAAGGATTTTTAAAAAAAATGCATTAGTTCCTGGTTTGCAACCCAATAAAATTAGGCTAAAATTTAAATATAGCATGAGGTTGTTCCAATGTAGGATTCACACCAGGTCAAGGAGATGGAAAGGATGACCATAAGTTTGGAGAGGGTGGCAGAAGCACTGACCACACAGCTAGCCTTGAGGCATGAAAGCAATCACTTACCTCATTGAAAGGGTGGAAGAAGGCCTCTGGGAGGAGATGACTGAAAAGCAGAGACATTTCAATACTGATGGATGATAAAGACCTAAACAGTCAAGTGATATGGAAGGAAGAGGGATAGTGTAGAGGGGTGTTGAAAGAAAACAAACTGTGGTAGTAGGCTTGGAACATAGCAATAGACCAATTATATAAAATACTACAGAGAAAATGGGATCAAGCAAATGACTCCTGGCTCACTGGAATTGAATTAGAGACTTGGTGAGGGGGAAGTGCTGTAGGAGTAAGCTGAAGAGGTAGCTTGGTGTTAGAGGAAGGTTTTGGAGAGCGTAAAAATAGAAAAGTTGCTATGGAGGTGTTGGCTAGGCAAGAGGTGAGAAAGAAATTTAAGTGTGTTAACTCACATGTCATCTTGTTTCTTTCAGTATGTGTGTATTTGAATACTGAGTATTTTCTTTTTCATTCTTTATTTTGTAATAGTGGGTCATGTATTATGTGGCATTTAGACTAGTACAGTTCCAAAATGGGCGAAGAACTTCCATTCATGACTTTGAGGATTATTTCTGCCATATCTCTCAAGCGCTTTGAGATTCTTCACGGGATTCTGAAAATGTCTATTTTATTACTAACAGTGTATCTTCATTGTTCTTATAGAACCAATAAAGCTACAAATTCTAATATTTCATTCCATAAACTCAAAAAGAATATAGGAAAAGGGGTGCTAGTGTTCTAGGAATTACTGGGAAATAGAAAAAAGATTCTCAAAGAAGGAAGAAAAAATAAACACAATCTGTGACTATTCTGATTTGATGGCATTTTCTTTCATCTTCCTTCCAGGTTTCCTTAGTCTTTTGTCTATTCCTTCAGTTAGTAATAACTGAAAATAAGGATTTAAACATCATGCTAGCATTACAGAGCATTGTTGCAATCTATTCTTTTAAATTCAATTGTGATGATAAGAAGAATGGATTTTATGGTACATGTTCTCAAGCTAAACAATGGAATATTTTCAGTATGTTTTTAATCTGTTGGAGGAGCTCACCTTTCTGTAATACCATTAAAAGAAGTATCTTTTCAGAACTATGGTTTCAAAATATATAATTTTTGTTCTGTAAGGGGGATTTGTGTTTACTTTTATTTCAACTAATAAGGCAATTGGTTTTTCAGTGCAGAAATAGAATAACTAGTGGGCTGTTTCTGGAAATGGGTTCCCAAAGTAGTTTAAAATTTCAATAAATGTTTATCTTCTTGTACTGCAACCTCTGAACCCAGAAAGAAACATAAGGGCCAAGGAAAACTTATTTCTGACTTCCGTTTCTGTTGTGGGTTTATGCTCTTTTATCAGGAAATCGTACTTTTTCATATATTCAATTCAGAATTGTGTTGCTTGTAACAGGGAACTGATGTCATTTATGTTTTCCTGTTTGGTTTTTTATCACCCTACCGTTTAATGGAACAGCATGAAAGACATAAAAATTTATTTTAAATGCCATAGAAGAGAAACTGATTACCTTCTACAGTCCACACAAAGGTGGTGTGAGTTTTTCTATTTAAAAATAAAATATTAAATACTATGTCTTAAACACTTAAATAAGTAATATTCATAATTGCATATGTAGTGATTGATAGGGGGACTTTTTTTTTTTAAAGTATAATACTTGTTTCAAATTTTCTGAGTTTGCAATAAAGGAATCCAAGGAAGAAGGGGCTATGAGTTAAACCAGCTCAACTGCAGGAAGTATTTGTTCC
>VZTR01028687.1:0-12549 GCA_013400775.1 Chaetops frenatus
TTTTTTTTTTTTTAATAATTGTAAAGTGACATTATAATTAAATTGTATAACCTCAGCAGCATCTGCAATTTAAAGGATCACTTACAAGCTGGCTGGACAAAGTGCACCACATTAAGCCACAAACTGAGTTACACATCAATAACCCTTCATTCCAGTGGCTGGGTCAGAACCTTAGCAACATGAAGGAAAAAAAAAAAAAGAAATAGATTATTCAGAGTAAAAAGGTTTAGAAGGTCAGAAGCAAAACCGCTTACAAGATCAAAATTCCTGGGATTCTTTAAGACTGCATATACAGAAACCTCCTGTGACACCTGTTTGACTTCTTTTGGCTGCATGGACACTTGTGGTTCAGCTGAACTAAATGCAGCTCCCAAATTAAAAGGAAGGGCAAACACAAATTACCTCTGTGCACAATATGAACAACCCCCATTAGACTGGCTTAATAAACTCTAATAGATGTATAGCTTAATACAATATTCAGCTATTGACATAAACATAAATATAAATTTCAAAGAAAATAACCTACTTTAGTAAAATTACCTGTGCAATAAAAATTAATGAACTCCAAATGATTCTGCACATCTCCACCAAATTGCATTTTCAGGCTCACATCTTCAGGACATGCTGGGTGGTTTGATGCATTCCCACAATTCATCTTCCTGCTAAGCCAATTTTAATTTAAATGCAATTAAAGGCTCAAAATGAACATTATGTATTAGATAAAGCCTTGAATCTGCAGACTATCATAAATATGATTTTCAGAAAAATTAATTACAAGCCATTAGGGTACAAGTCATCTTACTGCAAATGTTGAGTTAAACTGCAGAATCAGTTTGTTCCTTCCATTAAATGTTAAATACTGATTTTAAGCTTTGCTCCAAATTAATAGCAGAAGGTCAGCATAAAAGAAAAAATATTTCTGAAATAATCCTCAGAGATACTGAAGACTTATCAATCCACATTAATTGAAAAAAATGTATTCTCTCTAAATGCTTAGTGACAATTAGCTTCTGATCTACTTTTGGTCAACTTGAAATAAGAATAAAACTCTTCACATTCTCCTTGTGCTCTGAATATAGCACAGATTTCTGCAGATGTTCCAGTTGGTGTGCAAGTGCTTCAAACTAAAAATCCACATATGATGTGTGGTTTTGTCTAACCAGTAACCCCACAAACCACACTGGAGATATCTGCACAAGACACAACGTAGACCAGGTACAAAAAACCAAGAAAGTCAGCTAAGAGCCTCTTTGTGCTGTCCTTTGCTCTTAGGTGGAGCCTGAGGAGTCACTACAACCCCAGTATTCAAGCAGTTGCTGTGGAAAATTGTATGATTTGGACTTTGAGATATGGTGAAATCACAAAGGCATCTTTTTCGATCCTCCTGAAGAAGATTCACAAATAGTCCTGTAACTCCTGGCTATGATGATGCAGGATTTATGCATTCTAACTTTTCTATACACTTAAAGTTCTACATACCTATATACCTAGAGGTAAATAGAACACATAAGTGTTTCAAAAATAGAGGAAAAGGAAATTTTATGTTGTATATCATATATTTCAAAAAGGATTGAGCACTTTGGAGACAAAGATATAAGCATATCTCTCAGAATTAAGAGCAGTTTTTCCAAATTCATTACTTCTGAATCTCAGTGATAGACTGTGTTCTGTAATACCATCCTATAGCTAAGTTCTTCTTGCCAATGGTAACCACAATAGATTCAAAGGAAAACCGTGCTTAATTCCTGTCTCCCAAACTGACATATTTTATACACAATATGTCAAAACTCTGCATTTTTCATTAACTTCTGTTCTATCATTAAACAGAAAAGCAACGACACGGTTGGAGAAATTCAGCCATTAATCTCATAATAATTGCTTATAAATGTTCATGCTACACTGACAAGCTGAATGCATCTCATGTAGTTGAGGGTGTCAAGGTAACTTTAAAAAATAAATCTTTATTAAATCACAGCTTTCTTTTCTGACATTATTCAATTCAGGCACGAACACTGAAACTCACACCTTCATCATCTGCACACTTGATTCAACTTAATTTTATCTGCTTGAATATCAAATGTTTCAATATCCACCTCTATATCCAGGCCCTCTTCCAGCTGTTAACTACTCCAGCCCTCCAGGGGACTGCATTTGTTTGCTTCAATCCATTTATTGTCTTTTGCTTGTCTACATCTATCCCTAGACACTGATGTACTCACTTCTGGATATTAGTAGATAGCCTCTGTGCAGTGGGAGTTTAATAAAATATCTGGCCATCAGGCTGGATGAATGTTATTTTGGCAATTGAACTTCATAATTTAAGGGCATTCATATGATATTCTCTAATTTCAAGGAAAGTGGAAAGCTGTTACATTCTGCAGGTATTATGAAGATTCTTTGTATGCTTATGGGAACTTAAACAATTATACTTTGGCAGACACCAAAACTTATACGAAATAAAATTTATTATATGCCTTGACAGTTTCAAAAGTCAGAGCAATGATTAGGGCTAGTGAACACAGAAGACAACTATTTCCCCAATGAACTTGTTGCACAGTTCTACTTTTCACTGGCAAAGTTCTTCTACAGCTGATGTGGTGTGATGTAGTTACAGACACACAACAGGACCCTTCTCATGATGTGGGGCTCTGATAGCAATACATAAAAACAGAGATCGACTTCAGAATGACACTAAAAATGGAAAGAGAACAAAAGCTCTTAAACCAAGCCTCTCTGCTGTGGCACTGTTCTCTAGGGCAAAAAAAGAAGCCACAAACTTTCTTCATGATGTTGATATAAACCTAGCACCTCAGTCCTTAAAAAAATGGGAATACACTCAGAATATTATTTCTGTTGGGATATCTTGCAATTTTGATATTTTAATGTACGCTATCCTGAATCCCCAACCAGTGTTCAGAGTTTTATTTCTGGAATTTTTATCACATACAGCTTTAAAAACAAGAGATTCAGAAGGCTGATCCAATACCATCACTGGGGATTGTACATTGACTTCAGTGTACTAGGAATCAACTTGTTAGTAAAGCCAGCCTGAGAGCAATTAATCTGAACATACCATCTAAAGCATGGAATAGATCCACACCATCCACTCCTTTTTACCCTTTCTGGTATTTTCCTGCTAGTTAGCAAAGGCCAAGTTAAAAATGCATGTGTTGAAACCTGAAGTAAAACATTTAGCTTGCCTCAGCAGGACAGGCACTTACAGTTGGGATGCTCAAGCTGAAGGGAAGGGCAAACACAAATTGCCTTTGTGCACAACACAAACAACCCCATCAGGCTGGGTTAACAAACACTAACGGCACTCTGTTTGGGCCAGGGTGGTCCTTTTCACTCCTAACTCAAAGCCTAGAAGCATGGTATCTATCACTGGTGACAAAACACCCTGTGCAGCAAGTCTGAGGGGAAAAGCAAGAGAAGATTACTGCATTCACCAGTGGGATGCCTCTAACTCTGCAAGATGAAAGCATAGCAATGCTATGGAGGAAGTAAGAGAACATTCCAGAACTAGTACAGGGAATAAAACAGAGATACAGTGAGCTGTTATCCAGATTTTCAAACACAACCCCCTTTCACTGTCTCGAGCTTTCTGCTGTTTGCCATTATATTTTTCATTTCCAAATAACTCTGCAACTAAACAGGTGTAAAAAGTCAAACTCTGCCAAGCTTGGCTGCCCAGGAAGCTGTTGAAACCATGAGGTTCCCATGCAGAACACAGTCTTTGTGACAGCATGAGCTCACTCTGAATAGCTGTTTGTTCAGCGATGTGCATGTTAATGAATGCATTGTTCATTGTTATCATAGAATGATATTCTGGGTTCCACACAAACATTAATAAAGGTATTTTCGACATCTTTTTCACCGCAAATTTAAAAGTCTTGTATATTTGCATCATTCTGGTCACTGCTTCTTACCAGCTCTTAGGAAAGTGGTCCTAAGCCCATTCTCTAGCCATTCCTATGTCCCATTTTCATTTTCTGTTTTCAGTGTATTAATCAATTCCTACTTCCATTGTACTCTCAATGCAAAACTCAGTCCTGTTTATGCCAAGGCTCCTGTCAAATTCCAGCCCCATGCTGCAGTCTAATCTGCCTTCAGATTTTTCACCAGTTCTCAGAAATAAAAATTATCTTCTTCCCCCCTAAATTTATCTTCCTTACATTTCTTTGAAAGGCTGAGAAACATCATGATAGATATTTCTGATGAACTTGAACAGTCTTTTTCCCCCCAAAAATTAAGAGATTTCTGTTTATCCATAAATATTACAGGTACACACACTCAAATTCAGCATAGCTTCCTAAAAGACCAAGATATTATTGAAAAACACCCTATGTCTCATGAAATTTTGTAGTCCTGAGATTAGACATGGCACAGTAGTTTCCTAACTCTGTTACTACAAGAAAAGGAGCTCCCCTCTAAATCACGAGCATAATAGTATTTTCACCTTTGCCTGAGATTTGAGCAAGATGTACATACACTGTGCATGCTTAAACAAAAGAATTTCAGAGGCAGTTCCCCCAGCACAGTGATTGGATTTTAAACCATTGTTGCTTTACTGAATACTGAGGCACTAGAGGTAGTTGCAATAGTTTCCTCCTCAAGTTCCTCACAATACAAGAGTGTAAATTTTGGGCTCACTTAAATATCACAGTTTTTGAAAATGCTAAAAGATGTATAATATTGCATTTAATGTTTAGGTATACTGATGCACATGAGCTTATGCAGGGTTCCTTTGGGCTGATTTGTTTTAATTTTCTATGGAAACATTTGTTTCTTGTCTTTTGTGAACATCTATATGAGACCATTTCAGTAGGTTCATAAAACTAAATTTTAAACAATAATTATATGAAGGTGTTTAAAGTAAACATGAAAAGTCTCAAAACATAAAAAGTCTCAAGATATGAAATATAAGAGCAAGGAGTAGGTTCTGTTAACTATTCTGTACGTATAAGCTGGGATCCACAAAGGCTCCCAAACTGCATAGTTCATGCATCTGCCTAAATGAGTTTAAAACTAAAACTTTTCTGAACACCTTCCTGAAACCACTCAGCTGTGTCAGGGCTCTTTTGAGATGTTTCATAGGATTATTTTCCTTTCAGCAGGGGACTGTATAATTCCCACACACCTTCTTTTGTTGGCTTACTCAGAAAAGAGCTTAAAACCAGTATTTCATAATGGGACATATTGAACTAACAAACAGAAAATTATGAAGAATCATCTGCTGACCTCTGGTTTTGTTGCTAGAATTTCAGATGGCTTCTGCTTCACAAACAAGTTATATAATAGGACTTTTACTTGATTAAAATCTGTACTATTTCAACACCAAAAATTTTCTACTTAAAACAAAAGTTCTCCCTAGCTTTAAAATGTATGCATTTTACTTGTCTACAATCCTACATAAAGCTTGGTGGTGTGGAGCTAGCCTATTTCCTTTCAGGAACAGTACAACTCCGTAAGCTTTCTGTACTGTGAAGAGAAAAAGAATTCCCTTTGGGGGAAAAATGATACACTAGTAAAGACCACTGCTTCCCTTCCCAAAACTGTAAACATCTGTTCAGAGGACTGCCTAGAAAATATATTGGGAGATAGTCTCCAGCAGAGATTATCACTGAAGAGAGACAATTATATATTGGAACAGACAATAAAATGCAATCCTGTTGTTGATAACAGCTATGGAGAACAGCATTCAGGAAAGAAAATATTGAACAATAACATTTTTAAAAAATCACATAACTTCTAGTACCAGGCATCAAAGATACTCTCACTTAACAGTGATTAACATGAGCCCAGTGATCTATTCAGCTGTGGTGGTTTAACACCAGCCAGAATTCAAAGTCTAAATAAGCCACTCCACTCCCCCTGCCCCTCCCAGCAAGACTGGGACAGAGGCCGGTTGAGATGATGATTTACTGAAAGAAAACAGCAATGGAATAAGAAATGCACAGTGACAACAGTAGTATTAACAACAAAAGTATACAAAAAGAGGAGGTGCTTTACACACACAAAAGGTGTTCCCCACCTTGACTTAGCACCACATGGCTGCTGGGACAAAGACAAGACAGTGGATGCTCCCCTGAGGTTGCACCACATGGCCGCAGTGAAAAAAGGCAAGGTGGCACTGCCCCTGGGATGAGAATTCATGTGAAATGCAGAGTGTTAAAGTTATGCACAGACATTAGAGCAAACAAGATGTGAATCAGGATGGTTGCATGCGACAACTGTAATTAGAGAATAGACATTCTCAATTTCTGTATGGAATCGCAGCAATTATTCAGGCTGGATGGGACTATGGAGGTCAACTAGTCCAATCTGCTCCAAGCAGGGTCAGCATTAAATTCAGAGCAAGTTGACTAGATATAAAATTGTCATTAAACCCTACAAAACACTCAGCAGTAATAGATTGACACAATACCTTGAGGTAAGCAAGAAAACAAAACTTTTTAACTCATAGAAAAAATTACCAAGATTCTTCTTAAATTTCCCTTGATGTGCCCAGATAGTTAAAAGTTTTATGTATTCCAGGCAATTTAAGAGCTGAATAGAAGAGTAAAAAAGGAGTAATTCTGTTGTTTCAAAACAAAACCTTTTCAGCACTCACAATAAATTTTTCCTAGGAGTCTTTTATCTCTTCCATCCTAGTCTGCCAGTTTAATTTCTCTCTCTGTGACTGGTTAACCTGTCCACCTCAGCAATTACATGACCCTGTAGTAATAGTAGCAAATTACCTCAACTACAGATGAATTTATTCTCATAATTTCATTGAGGGATTCTGAAATATTATTATCCACATCTACTGACAGAGACCAAGACAAGGACAGATTAACAGATTTGTCCAAGGTCATTCAAGAACTAGGAACTAGGTTATATCTCCTCAATTCCAGTATAACCCTTACAACCCTCAAGCTACTACTCTTCTTTCTAAAACAAATTTGTTGGTTTTTTTTCCTATATATTTGTCTCAAAGGTAGGCTTATCTTTCTTTCAGTCTTTCAGAGCATACTATGCCCTTTTCCTAGCTTTGTCACACCTTTCCTTACCCTTTGGAACAAGGTCATCCTTTCTTGTCTTTGTCAATGTTTCAGCTACCAGGAACCCACTCTCCTTTTCCCTATTTCTTTAACATAATTTCCCTTATAAGGTAACGTTTTGTCTGCACATCCCATACACAACAACTCTGTATCACCTTCTAGTTAAATATGCCTGGGATATGGTCCCAAAGGCTATATCATCTATTATCATGTCATTACATTAGCTTGTAATTCAGGAGTAAGTAATCGACTTCCAAAGTGATCCACGCTGCGGTCAACTCTGAAATGCCACTGCTGCTTCAGCCCCGAAAACCTGCCCCAAACTGTAAATGGGCTCACACTTGAGGTCTGCCCTTATAAAGCACATGAATACAACTGGCTCAAACCATTTGGCTGTGCAAACTCAAGCACACCTGTCAAAAGCTGACCAGGTACCAGGGCCAGGAGAGCCCATACTTTTTGCAGCTTGGTTCACCTGCTGTCTGGTTTTCTACCTGCTCAGATGGACTTCGAGCAGATAGATATTTCCTTTCTTTTCAGATCACCACGTCAAAGACTTTCAGGGTAACCCCAGCTAGGTTAAAGGACTATTACTCCTACTAGAGTGTCACACACTCTTACACCTCTTGGCAACCTTCAGCAACATCAGTCAGAAAGAAATATCATGTCTTAAAGATCTGACAAGATAAAGCCTACTGATGGGTTCCAAACAGTTTTACTGAAATTTGTGCTGGAATAATTTGTGTAGAAAATGGCATGTTAACAACAGCTCACTTTCAAAGCCCTTGCCCCCTGAAGATTTACCAACCTAAGCAACAGAAATGCTGTATCAATAAAAAAGAAAAATGTACCCTGTACAGGTATCAGGTAACACCCATTTCAGATTATTTACTGCATTGCACATAGGCACTGTCCTCTTTGTCCCCTGTATAACAAAGTTCAGCCTTGGGATAGAAACACAACACTATTGAGAGAAGAAATTAGTACTGGTAAAAGCAAACATGAGAAACAATGCTAATGTGATGATAGGCTAAACACTTCATGGGACCAAAAAAAAAAAAAATCTCCTGTCACTGAAGCCTTTGATGTTAGCTAAAATATTTTATAGTCTTCTAGACCCCTGCTGCATCACTACAAACCTAACCAAGAAGGCAACTGTCAAAATAACTTATATGCTATACACTGATTCAATACCTTAAGTCTTCCACTTCTAGCACTGTGACAAATTATGCTTATGAAACATCTGTCCAACTATTCCCACTCAACCAGCAGTCTACACCATCATCTTATGCTTCCCCAAGAAAGCTATGATTCCTGTCTTCCTTCTAGCCAGTGAGTATCCTCAGTTTTACTAAATTAATATTTCACTAGTCAGAAGATCCGTGGTTTTCTTAGCTCTTGGTCAGTGACAATTTGTCACTGGATCTGCTCAGATTTTCAGGCAAGTGAAGAACATAAAGACTATTGATGATTCAGATGAAATTCAGAGGCCTAAGGAAAATATTTCTGCCCTTGAACAACAGGAATTATTTCCCCTGCTTTTTACTATACATATAAAATACATTCTCAAGTAGGTTGTGAGTACACAAGCAGTGAGCTCAATATTTTCTAATAGGATTATTATGTAAATAACAGCTAGAACATTTGCAGGAAAAGGCCTTCAAATTAAGATTTTCAGGAGAAGGCTTTTGAAGTATTTTGTATGCATTACATTGCTAAACCACTTCATTTTCATTTTGTTTTCCTTGATCACAACTCTTCACCTGAATTTCATAATAAAAACTTACCACTTTCTGTTGCACTTTAGAAAAAATGCTAGGATGCTACTCCTACTCCCCACTCCACCGAGCAATCTGAGAGAGTACTCTGCTACATCCAAGCTGTTAAAGTATCAATAAAGCTGGACAAGACAAGTACTGATTCTGTAGCTGTGCAACTCTTCCTTCGAGTCTTTCTTTAGTTCCTGAAACTCTTACTACACATAATCAAATGAAATCAATGGGATTTGATTTTTAAGTGATACAAATATTGCTTACTGTGAGGCATTCTACTAAAGCAGAATCAAGTACAGCTAGAATAGTATAAGTACTCAGATTATTGTTCTTTAATACATAATAAGGGCATCAATCTAGGTTTGTTAAAACAGAAGGAATTATTTAGACTTTTATAATTAAGTTATTTTTATAGTTAGAGTCCGGTGCACATATAAAGATATAAATTTGCAATGGCTGAAAATCAATATAAGTCTTCACACTGGGAAAGCTAAAACCAACACAGTGGATGACTTGAAGGCTAATAAAATAGCAGCAGAAGCAAGAAAAAGCAAGCACATTTGTGGAAAGATCAAAATATACAGCCTTTAAAAATCTTACAGAGACACCTAGCTTGAAATATGCAAATATCCTGGTGCCTGTAATGGGCTTACTCACATGTTAAAAGTTAATCAGGTGTGTTCATTTTGGAAGACTTAGATCTAAAAATAAAAGGGATGCACCATAAAACTTTATTTCTTATTTGAAACTTGATTTGACTAGAAACTTCTTTGAAGAGCCATCCAGAGAGCTGGGTAGCAGATTCAGCTCTCATTTCAGTACAACAAGAACTTCCTTTAGAAGAAGCTTTCAATATATAAGACAAAAATTAATAATAAAATATTTNCTGATTGTAACAATTTCCTGGGCTAAACTGCTTTTTGAAAATTTATCTCAATACTACAAACCTACAATACAGTATACAGCATGGGCAACAAGCAGTAAGGCACCTCCAAAGAGATGCAGTATTATGCCTTGAACCTCTATTACTATTACCATAAATTTTTGAGGTTTTTGGACAGAAATGCTGTGTGAATTTGAATTGGAATATTAGTTTATTGGATAACTGCTGAGAACTGGTAGTTTTGTATGCTTCCATTTAATGTTTACTTTTAATAGAATTCTTACAACTTTTTAAAAATTTAGGTTAATAATAGTAATAGTGGTAATAGTGATAATAATAATAATGTTTCCTCATAATAACTAGTGCCTCGTATGCCAATGACAATATTCATGATGACACTGTTATGAGGTCCATAAAGATATTTATTACAACCTACCTTAAGATATTCTGACATCCATGCAGCTGCCATAATAGTTACTGTTTTTAGAGCATTATGAACACATAATCTGTACTTTTACATTATCCACTACCTTAACACAAAAGCTCATGGTGATTAACAAATGGTAAAGAAAAGCCAGAAGTGGATAAGATAGATACAATGGCTTTTGCACACATCAGTGACATCTGCATGATGGCTTTATAAAAGTCAGATACATTCTAAGGCTTCAGTCCCACATTTGCAAAGAACCAAAACCCATTTAAATAATTGGGCTGATAAAGCTGCCTAAATATTTTGCTATCTCTGCTTGTTAGATACCATTTCTTAGTTGTTGCTTCTTAGATTTTAGAGCACAAATAACATCAGTAGGTAGGGACTGCAGGAAAGCCCAATGAAAATCAAAGGAGCTCTTCCTGCCAAGTACAGAGAAAGGCCACAAGACAATCCAAAGCAAGTTCCTTTCTCCTTATGCCTGCACTCAAGTTCCTCTCTTTCCTTTGCCATTGTTTGATTGGAGTTTTGTCATTTTTTAGAAAAACCTTGATCATACAGAGTATTCTTCCATTAAATTTGGCATTACTACTACATTTGCTGAAATTCCACTTCATGAAGGACAGACACCCATTGAATTAGCAGAATTTTCTGTTTTACACTGCTGTGGTTTCCTTTCAAGGCAACTCACACACTTATAGACCTTGTCCAAACTCCTTAATGTGAGTATAAAAACACTCAAGAGCCTGTGGCTGTGATCACAAAACCCCTCAGTGTTTTGACAGAAATCTGAAAATACATTCTTTGGGGTTCTTTGGTCTTTTTTAGTTTAACAGCAGATGCTGAGTATTTTCAGTTGCTGAGATAGATTCTTGACTCTGCAGTTCCACACACGTGGTTATCACTTTCTCCTGAACTATGGCATTTAGGGATAGGTCTATAAAGTTGGAGGTTTATCCCTTTACACTGAGTTCAGGATCAGACAGCAAGACACCTCACCACCTTACAATCTAAAAAACCTGCCCACGCTCCCATGACTTTTCATATTCTCTTCCAATACTTTTATTGCAGAATATAAAATTATATTAACAAAATTCTATAGCAAACCGCGGGAGGTTAATTTACCCATTACCAAGCATGTTAAGAGCAATGATAATTTAAAACTCTATAATTATGATGCCTGCTAGACTCTTGATTGAATTCTCTTATATCTATTTTACAAAAGTTCCTTCTGGTTGAGTTATCACATGTGGAATGCGTAGGGAAAGTGACCCACAAAGTTCAGAAGGCAATAAGCAAAAAAATACACCATAAAAGTATCCTGTTTGGAAGAAGGGAAAGACATTTCCTTGTTTTTGCCTATACAGGATAAATCACTGTCATCCTCACAAAGGAAACAATAGGCACCCTTGTATAACAGTAGTGCTTTCCAGCAGCACTTCTATTTCTAAGGTTTAGCTTGGGCCAAACTGTGTTTTAAGCTGATATCTTGTTTCTCAGGAAGGATGAATCTTTTTTCTTTCTTATAAAAGGTAGTTTCTGGTGGTCATTGTTGGACATGGTTATTCTGAAAATATAGACTCATCATAACAAATGAGGTGATGGTTCCCTCAGTTTGCCAACTGTACATATTCAGTCATTAGCATCTAACTGCTGAGGACAAAATATTAGGTTTAAAATATGCTGAATTTTTCATCCTCTGTGCAACTGGCTACTGTACCTGAGAACTTCAAAGCTCTTAAAGTGTGAAGTACACTATGGGTTGCTTACACTGAAATGTTAAGTTCCTGATATAACAGGAAAAATCAAAATATTGGAATACTTACAGTATTTCCCCAAAATATTCATATACCCCCCCTTGGAAATATTTTTAGCATTTTAAAGTAGAGTTTTGGTAATATCCGAGTTTCCTATTTTTTTCTTAAGTTATTGGTCATTCTATGCTCTGAATTTCCAACACTGAGAGGTCAGAACTGTTTACAGGTGGAACTTACTGATTGAGATGGCTTTATGTATCTCTGTGCACATACTTCTGCCCCTGCCAATGTAAGGATATAAGTTACTGTTCATTTCATTTGCTGAGAGAGATATAAGAATAATGGTGGAAGTCTGATAGTGTAGTACACGATGGTGTAAGTTTCGGTATATATGTATGCCAAAAGATAGTATTGGCAGAAGTTTGGATAGATGCCTTATATATAAATGAACAAGAAGGCCATCACAAGCAAAATCTAATAAAACTCATATATCACATCAATTTTTAAACCATTCTTTCTATAATATATCTAACAGGAATACTATTTTGAAAATGTATTCATTTCTTAGGAAGTTTTAAAATATTTTATAGGAACTGTATTGTATAATCTTCAAATCATAAAATCTCAGCACAACTTCAACATACAAACCTCTGAGAAAGTAAAA
>VZTR01028705.1:21827-40763 GCA_013400775.1 Chaetops frenatus
CCTTTGAAGAGGAGTCATTACCTTCTTACTGGAATCTGAACTGCTTGAAGGGACAGACTGTAAAGAATATAGAATCCATTTGTTGCTTAGGTAAATGTATGGCAGATTAACTACAGTGCTATTCACCACAAGAATATTAGAGCTATCATGATACCTCTGAAGTACCAAACAAAATAAGAGTCTGAAGAAAAATATGAATGCATTGGCAGTTAATAAATGAATAACTGCAATAAATCAACTGGTTAAATTTTTTTTAATCCCAATTATTTTTCTAGTTTTACAGAGCATTGTATAAAATCTGAAAATGTTTCATATAACATCAAATTGGAAGCTTGTTTGCAGTAAAAATAATCCTATCATTAGAAAAAAAAAAATGAAGCTCTTTTACCTCCATCAAAAAAAACAAACTCCAGAACCATCTCCTCAAAACTAGAAAAGCTACCATTGCAATAGAATCTGGGAAAACTGGGATATTTCATAACAAGATAAACTATTTAAATGAAGCATAAAATAATATGCAGTGATGTTTTGCATTTCATCAACCAATAAGGACAACTGCTTAAGCAAAAGCCACAAAAAATACTTTTAATTCCTAGTAACTATCAAAGAAAGCACTGACTTTTGGAAAAGCATAATAAAAGTAACAGGTGTCCATTTATAGAATAAATATAATTGATTTCTGGTGCAAAAAAGAAGTAAGGATATAGTAACAAACACCAAATACATAACTCATTTGCTGAAGTTATTTGAAGATATGATCATTACTAAATCATTTGAAGATAGTTTGCCTTTATCCCCTTCCACAAATTCAATTATTGTTTGGTAAAATTGGGCACAACTGCTTAGCTTTTGAATACCTTAGGAAGCTAAAAACATGTTGGAAAACAGTTACCTGGCCATAAGTAAGACCACTGCCAGATGAGGATGCACTCTGAAATAAAAATGTAAATCAGGTATATATTTATATAGTAATTTGCTAGTTGTTAACCTGTTTCCAAGTGAAAATGAAATAAATGGGATTTGCAATAGAAATGTCTCTATTAACTAAAAAAATTAATGTGCAAAGATTGTAAAAATCTCCTAATAATATTCTACAATATGCAATATCCAAAGACAATTATTTTAATTGGTAAAAAACATTACATAGTAAGAATTCAGACATTTTAGTAGGGTAACAAATTAAGAGGTTCTAATAGGTGATATTGGGTATCTCCTATGTGTACATATACACCTTAAAACATAAATGATTAGGCTTTGTGGAGCAGGCAATGCAACACCTTTTAGTTTTGGGTATTAATCTCTAATTAATACATCAAGCTAACACTATTTTCCTGAATATAATTAGGACTTCAATTGCTCTACAGAAGAGAATCAAATGCAATTTTCAATAAGGTGATAAGAAGCATAGTAGGACACAATCAGCAAAAACATCTATAATCAGCTTACATCTCTGCAGGCTTGTAGGCCATATGTACCAGCAGCACCTCCCTAAGACAAAAAATAAACTAGTTATTTCTCATCATTATTTTCTATTTGGAACAGAGACTCCCACATAAACATTCATGAAATAATGTTATAGAAAGCTAGGAAAGTTATAGAAAGTTATACTGGGGACAAAGTATAAGATAGTTATAAGATATAGAAAGTTATACTGGGGACAAAAAAGAAAATGTAAAAATAGTGCTTACAGGGCCACATCCACTCTTGCTTATTGTGTAGACTACTCCACCCTGAAATAAAAACAGAAGTCAGTTATTTCCATGTAAAACTCAAATGGGGAAGACAGAAGAGAATCAACAAACCTCACTGTTTATGGCATGGAGAGCTGTGCAGATGACAATGTGCATGTGCAAGCAAGGGATAAGCAAGTAAAGAGGTTACCAGTTCACTGGCACTGCCTGTTATAATTCTAATTTAGTATGAGACATTAGTCTCTAATCATCTGTATTTCATATAACTTTCATCAACTTTGCCATAGATCATGAAACCTTTCTAAATTTTACTGAATGGCTCATATTTCATAAAAAAATTAATAATTTCACGTAGTTATATGACAAGATGAAAAACCCAACCCTTAGGAAAGAATATGTATTGTATATGAAAAAATGCAAGGAAGAAAACCAGGTTTTAGCATATATATCAAAATAATTTATGTTTCTCTGTATCTGGTAATTCATTACAAGCAGTAAAGATTGAAGAAATGGAATATCACCAGATAATTCACTAATAAATATAACCACTACTAAGTAGTAATATCCTTGAGAACCTCAGTTCAATAAACTGGAGACATACCGGAAAGTAATTAAGAGTTGAAGAGAAAATAAGCACATTAATAGTAGTGGAGATAACTAATGAAGTGAAAGTGGTGACAATGCAGACATACATACTTCAGAAGTTTATAAAGGCTAACTAGACAGTGATATCCCCAAATTTTCAACTGCAAATATAATCTGGTGTTAAGAGCAATACAGACATTAAACTGAAGTAAGCGATTAAGTTCAACAGAGTGGAGGTATCTGAATTTAGCCCAGGTATGAACATCCTGTTTGCTGGATGAATACCTCTGCCATTCTGGGCTTACTAGCAGAGAAGATATTTCAGTACAGTAATAAATCACCTCACTATTCTGAAGTTACAGAATTTTAGTCATTCAAGGTTATTGAAGGAAAACATACAAATGCTGGAATTTAGGACCCATACCTGACTGCCTGAATAGCTGTTCTGGGAGGAACTGGAAGGTCCAACCTGTAAAGAAACCAAATTGGTATTTATTACCTTGCTGAAAAATTATTTTTATGTATGCAATTTTTAGGAAAGAAAGTTCTACTTGGAGGGAAAAGAAAGAACCCACAAGGTAGTTTTCTGTGTTTCTGTAATATCCAGGTGGTACTATGAAAATTATTTCAGAGATCTTTCAAGATAAATAATCAAAACGGTGCCAATCCAGCTGTTATAAATAACGTAATTCTGCAACTTGAATCCTTTTTTATCTGACCTTATACACTTGATGCCCATCATTGAGGAGACCTACACCATCACAATCATTAAAAAGTAGATGAAATCTTTTTTATTAATATGACTATGTTAGCATTAGCAGATTTGCTGTAAAAAAGCAAAGAAGGAAAAGAGGCTCCTTCACTGAGCTGCCAGTGATAGTTTTCAAAGGAAAAAAATCACATCTCTATTTTATATCTAGATCATGATTTGCAAAAGGCAAGATTTCAGTGCTGTTGAAATAAGTGATCTTGAACAGCAAGAAAACACTAAGAATAAAAAGTGAGGAGAGAAAAAAGAAAACTTCTATTATAGAACTACATTGGTTTAGCTAGAGAGAATCTGCAGGGGGGAATGGTATCAAGGCTCACAACCCTTTAGACAGTTTTGGATTTTTAATCAACAAAGATAAACTAACAAAAAGAAAGTTTAATTGACTGAGAAGTGGGATAAAGACACGTCTAGAAGAAACTTTTGACTAGACTGTGAGATCTTGGGCAGTTAGCAGCATGTCAAAGTCTTTGGAGAAAGAATATTTACCATGATGCATCGGCCTGTTGAGTAAGTCCCTCCACGCTGCAAGAAAGTACAGGTTCCAGTTACTGTTTACTGACTGGTGTAAAAATATCAAATTACTTTACACAGGAAATCAACTGAATTCCCAGTGACATTCTGAGTGAACAAATCGTTTCATTGCTGACAATATATTACACATTTTAACAATGTCATCAGAGAACTGATGTTAACTAACTCAAAATAAAAATACCTTCAAAGCGGAATGCAAAAATGCAAGCATAAATGAGACCTTACTAGGAGAATAAGTTGAATAGTACAATAGAACCTTCATGCTACAAGCATGGAACAAGTGGACCAGTAGGATAAGAATTCTAAAACTGAGGTAACTGAAAATTGGGAAATGGAAGAAGAATTGCTCTTACCTTGTTACATTCTAATTCTATCATAAGCTGTGGGGAGAAAAAAAAGAGAAAGTATTACCAAATTGTTTACTGCAGAAAAGGGGACAGCTTATTATAGGAAACAGGAAATACACTTGGTGAAGTGAGAGACTTAAGACAGGTGTTCACTCTTAGTTGGATCACAAGTTCACATAAATCAGTGCTGCTACAGTCCAATCCAGTAGGTTTGAGGTGGCTTTCTTTCTTAAGCTGCCAATCATGTTTAATATATTTCATACAAGCATAATTCTAGGCAAAAAATACTTTACTAGATTATTACTGCCCTCATTTCTCTGGGAGAAAAATATTTACTTTATTTTTTTATTATTTTAGTAAGAGGATTAGGCAGTTAAGTTAAAATTATTGAAAACATCTAATGATTTTGGCCATCTTAGTTAACGAATAAATGACAACAAATGTATATCTTGTATCAAGCCAAAGATACTTTAATTACTGTTATTAATTTCAATCATTCAAATACACTAGAACATACCTTCCTTTTACTTTTTCCTGTGGCATTAACAGACTCAGAATGTATAGGTGTGAGAGTTTTGCTTTGAATTCCAACCCAAAAATTCTCTAGATTTTGAACAACAGTTGCACTAGAAAAAAAACCAAAATAATAACTATGTTTCTACCGAAGTATTTCAATATAAAATATGAATAACCCTTGTCCCCCTTTGCCCCCAGGCAAGAATATCCACTCTGGGTTTTAAGTGTATACAGTACAAGTTTCACAGAATACTTTTCCTTATAGTGACTTGTATTATCAACCAGCATAATTTTGAAGATAACTAAAACAGATGCTGAGAACAAGCAGAAGAGGAATAGACACTGTTTGAACAAGCACTGACTCCAGTGAGGAGGATCAGCTCAATTCCATAAGAATTGTCACACATGCTCTGACAAAATCTGCGATAGGGAATTGATTCTCATGGCATTAATGAGTGAAAGTAATTGTGGGTTTGTATTCCTTTGCCCGTTCTTGGTATTCCTCAAGGTTTAATGAAGCAAGGCAAAGATGGCCCTATCATAAATCTGCACTTCAAACAATACAAGCTATCAAGTATTTAGGTATTTTCAATATACTTCAAGCATGACTTTGTTAGAGTAGGTGGTGTTTTTACAAGGTTCACATCTGTAAGAAATGTAGCATTAAAAGTAGACTAAATACATCTTCTCCTGTTTTCAGAAGTTAGTCCATAGGTCATACACTTATTTTAAAATTTATATTAGGCAAATTTATTAATCAAATTACTATTTTGCCACTGTTCAAAATGAAGAAAGGTATAACTGAATAGAGTCTGAATTTCATGTCTTCAGGGAAGGAGTTACATTCATATTTTGTTTCTATTGTAATTAAAGAATTCAAAGTGTAAAATATGGTTACTCAAAGATCCATTATGCTTAATGGAATTATTTACATATATTAAGATGGTTAGGACATCATCTTTTAGAATTATATCTTGAAATGGAAATCATATTATTTAATGAACATAGTGTGAAATTATGGCAAACTATGAAAAAAACTATGAGGGACAAGAATATCAGAAATAGCAATACAAGTCTATCTCAACATAGAAATAAAATTTCAAGGCAAAAAAAAATTGAAAAACAACTATTTACATAAATTGAAGCTCTCTAGCATCATGTGGAGCAATCCATGTTGTTGTAACCTTCTGTTTCACATCTGAATTGGCATGACTTACTGCTGAATTCTGCAATTAAAAAGAAATACATAAAATTATATAAGATGCAAGAGTGACTTTTAGCTATATTATTATGGGAACTGTCTCTACTACAAAAGGTAACACTGATGTCCTCCTACAAAGAGCCAGGGAATTTCTACATTAGGCTTATACCTATAGAAAATAGATGTAGCTCTTGAGAAAATTTAACTTTTTAAACTCTGCTGGGGAAATAGCTTTGCTGTATAAAGAATGATTCCTACTTCTATCTTTTAAAAGAAACCCAAGCTTCAGTAAGTATTCCAAAGACTGCACACATACCGTCATGTTACGACACTCCAAGCCTTTAGTGTTTGGATCCGTAATTTTGAAAGTACCAACAGGAACATCTCCATCTATTTCTCGAGCTTGTAAATTAAATCCTCTAAAGCCAGCATCTCCAAGTGCTTCTAGAGTAACTGTGAAAAGAGACATTTTGAGAAATGTAAATTTCATATACCACTAAAGCTGCCTAAATGTTTACCATGTAATTTGCTTCAGTCCAAGGCCCAAGATTGCATTGTACAGAATTCTACACAGTGCAGAAATTACTTTAAGCCCTGTAAAATTCGAAAAAATATTTAAAACACTTCTTTTAATCATAAGGAGAATGACAATAAAGGAAAGAGAAAATATTTGGAAAGGTTATTCCGTGTAAAGTAACATGAAATTTATGATTTACTGACAATGTCGAAAGGAATTCTGCTCTACCAAATGAGCAGTGGCCCTGGTGACCAAAAGGTTATTTATTTTCTGTCTAATTAGGCCTACAAAGTCAAAATTGCTACAGGAGAATGAGAATTGCATTTCTTTCTACCTCTGTTTTAAAAGAAAAGAAAATATTAGCTTTTGTGTAGAGTTGAAATGCAGAAACATTTAAAAAATGTATTACAACCAGAAAGAGAGAAACTAAAGTTTGGCTTTCATGTTCTACATTAAATATGAAACATAATTAATTATATGAGCTACTCAATATTACTCAAATTTTGTTGCTGAAGAAGCTCAGAAAAATATGGAAGAGACCAGTTTCATGCTTTGTGTGCATCCAAACAGAAATTAAATTTCAAAAGGCATAACCAAATTTGTTATGATCTATTATAACTTTTCTCTGCTAATTCCATTATTAGGGACTTTGGCAAACAAAATCAGAAAAATGGCTTACGCACAGAGATATCTTTCATCATTAAAAACAAGGGTAGATGGGAATGACAGAAAAATCAAGGTGAAGACCAATCATACCTTGATAATTTAGCATTTCCAAATATCTGCATAATTAGTCTTCCAATTTGTCATCACCTTTCAGTCCTAATTCACTAGTTTGCCCCAGGTCTCCCAGAAGCAGTGATATGGAGCCCTTGAATGCAGGGCCAAATGCAGCAGGAATGAGCTGTAGGAGGTGGCAAATGGCCTGTCACAGTGAAACTGCAATACTCAGCGGAAGTGGACCTGGTGTAGCTCCCTGAGACCAGGCACTGGGTGCTTACAATTGGGAGCACAAGGAAAGAGTACTGCTAAAAATAGGCATGGTTAGTAAAAAAGAAAGAAAGGGACAAAAAAAGGCAAGGTTAGTAGCATCTGGAATTCAATATTTTTGTCATGATAAATCTCATTTAATATGATGAATAGTCTGCATACACTTAAATCCATCCATCATTTTTTTGTCAGTAGTATTTTAAAAGTAGGTATCAGTATTTAAAGAGCCCTCCTATCCTTGGAGGAGCTGTTCACAGGTTTTCCCAAGAATGGCAGGACTAGCAGGGCTCTAAGGCTTCTCCATTCTTCTCCTGAAACATCACTCTCCGTGGAAGTACCTCCATGCTACCAGGTTAAAGTAAAACAGAACCCCAGCTAGAGAGTAACTACTTGTAAATTATGCTTTTTTTCAGCTACGGAGATCCAACAACAGACACATGAAAGATCACAACTCTCTTCCACTTCCATGCTTCTTCTAGCATGAATGGCTAGAAAAAGAAGCATTCACAAGTTACTTGAAGTGTGACAGCACCATAAGATGGCGTCCTAATGTGGAGAGAGAAGGCTGTTAAGGTGTTCCATCCAGAGAGCAATTTGGGATTAGGAAGATAAAAAGGTTATTTAAACTACAACAGCTCCACCTTCTGCAATTTGATAAAATCTGGGATGCAACTCTTAGAAGGGTGACTCAAAATGTCTCACTCTTAAATTGTCTCATACTGTGTCTGGAATTTTTATTTTCCTGTAGGTGACAGCATGTGAAGAACTAATGAGTAGGATCCCTTTGTATTGCAGAGGCCTGATTCAACAGCAAATACTCAAATGCAAAGTTAAAGAGTGACTAATTATTAGTCCAGTTTGGCCAGCTGTCCCACATAATTTTGATTTTGTCACGAAAATCACAGCATAAAGTTAAGATATATATATTAGATAAAGAAAAAAGAAAGAAAGAATGCATTTTCAGTTATACAAGTATATACATACAGATGTAAAAAAATAATTGTATCTCAAGTATACATGAACAAGATTGAATTTAAAAAATAAATTATCTATACTGAGAGGGAAATGCGGGGATTTTTATGAAGACTGGTAGTTCTGGAAGATAGGACAAAGATTTTATGTCATTCAGATTGTTTACCTTGGACTTCATTTCCTGGCTCAAAGTTATCAAAAGATACAGCAATGATATATGGTGGTGCAGAGGTCTGTGGTTCAGCTTCATAGTTTGGTAACAGAGAATCACAATCAATTGAGGTATTTGTCTGTGGAAAACCAAGGATTCCAGGCAAAAATATTCCACAGAACAAAAAAATAAAGCAGGAGTGTCTCCTCATCTGTGGAACAAAAAGACAATACAGTTCATAGTAACTTCCTTTAAGTAGTTGCCATGTTTGGCAAATATCTGTTTTTCTCCAGACCAGGAAATAAAGCAAGCCTAGAAAGCTGCCCTTTCTTTGCATTAATGTATTTTGAAGAAAAAAAATTTAAATAAAATACTTATATACACTGGCAAAAAAGTGCAATAAGAGACACAAATACTGTAATTTAAAAATACTGAATTATTAGTGGAAGTTTAAATTTTCAGGTTACATGTAAGCAATCCATTAACAGCTATGTCTGCTGCATGAAACCTTTGAACTAGAAAAGTGTTTAAAACAAAGTTCCTCATTGCTGCACTGGCAGATTTAACTCAGCTCCTTGGCTATGCAAGAACTAAGAGGGAATCCTTGCCCTCTCAAACTGTAGATATAACCAGCTCTCCATTGACTGCTTCTCTACTCTGACTTGCAAAGGACAGTTGAGAAATCTAGTTAAATTCCCTAGAGTACTCTTAAAGTTTTTCAAAATATTTGTTTCCTGAAGGACTTTAGAAAAGACTTCTGCAAAGTCCTCTGGAACTTCTAAACAATTTAAAAATACTAAATTACTACCTCATGCTTCCTATTAGTTAAGAATAAACTATAACCAGTACAGAAGTTCACAAAAAATAATAAGAGACAGGACTGGAGTCCAATCTTTCATGACTGTCCTTGAAGAAAAAAGGTATTTTCTTTATAGTTCACTTGTAATACTGATATTGATGGTAAACTGTATCCCAGAAAGAAAGGAAACATTTCCCAATAGTACTCTCAGGTGTTTAATACCAGATTTTCCAGCCCATGTTCAAAGCCCAAACATTCAACTATGGCACTATGTAATTTAAAAAGCTATTACATCTTATGAACAACTCACTCTTCCAGCTACAAAATTGCTGATACAACGGTTAAATCTCCAGAAATATTTAATAATGCTGTTTTACATGCTGTCTGCTACAGGGTTGCCTTGCATGACACAACAGACAGTAACAGAAAGAATGGAGGTATTGAGATTTTTTAAAGCATTTCAAACACAGTGTAAGAGATAGGTTCAATTTGTATCATCTACCTGTGTGTCTTAATTCAAGCATGAATGTGTAAGATCATTTGGGTTTGTATGTGCTAATGAATAAAGTAACAGAACATCTAGAAGCAGGGGGAAAATGCATGATTCCAAACATCCATGTACTTAACTCTGAAATCAACAACTTTTTAGAAAGCCACTGAGTCAACAAATAATAAAACAGGTGACTGTGAAGTGTTGAAAGACTTCCAGGTAGGATGATGAAGGTTTGCACCATGTCACAACTACTCAGAGCAGCAACCAGGAAAGTGATACACACAAGTTATCATGTCTTTAAAGCAGATGAAGACTGTACCTCTCTAAAGCCCCATCAAAGTGTCACTTTAATGGGATCCTGGTAAGCATCATGTTTTGGTATCAGCACGCTGGGTGTGGTTATCCAATCTCCTGTGACGATTTTGACGTGGCCCACCTCTAATTAAGTTTTAAATACAGCATGTGGGTGCTATTATATCAACAGATGTGGTAAACAGTGATTTAATATGAACCACTCTATGTGTTGTTGAAATCTTTGTCTGACTCATGGAGAGATGGGAAAAAAAGGTGTGATTCTAACTAAATGTTCCATTTCAAAGAGCGAAGTCCCAGTTTAGCTAGGATTGGAAAATTGTCTAGAGCTGCACTCTGCCATGAAAGAAAGCCAGTCTGAAATCTTTCCTCTTTTTCTTGCTAGAAAAGAGCCAGAAATACAAATGTGACGAGTTGAAACACGGCTGAGACGCCTTCTCTTTGCATCAGCTCTCTGATTAAACAGTTTAAGAGGTATTCTAAGAGTCTCATCATGTCGTCTTTTGGAACTAGCTTTTAGATGAGAAAGAGAGATATTAACGTCTTAAAAAATTTCAAGTCCAGCCTGAGGCAGAAAACTTCCATGGACTCCAAGTTCCAATACCTACTCAATGCAATCATGTTACCTCTCATCACATATTTTAAGTTTTCCCCATGCAAAAGGTAAAGAAACAAAAAGTAAATATTTATAAAATAGAAACATAGGCAGTTCTGGAAAATAAATGTTATTTACAGACTTCTAATTGTTATAATTATGAAGAATTAACTATATCCTCAGTTCCTTCATCTGATGGAAAAATACTAATTATTATTTTTATCCCAGATTCAAACTTTTCTCCCTATGAGTCTACATGGCCCTCACCTTTCCAACATCTGAGCTGCTACCTTAAGAATCCTCTTCCATATTTAGTCTAATACAACTTCAGGCCAACAATTAAATCCCTGAGTGCTAGTTAGTTACTGCGTTCAAAGTCTACTGGACTCAGGAAGAGACACTTTGGTGGTTTGCTCCTCCAAAGCCTTGGGCAAACTTCTGAATAGAGACAAACGTAGTTTTAAAAGCTTTTAAATATAGAGCATTTAATTAATATGATAAATACTTTTCCATAGTTTGAAAAACGCAGCCCTTGCAAGTCCATCCTGCCAATACTTTAAGACTAACTCCTGTATACCCCTATTTCCATTCTTTATGACTATTTTTCTCCTTCTCCTAGACGCTCCTGATGAGCCACAGACTTTGTCTTTAGCCTTTGACAACAGGTATCCCCAGTTAGTGTGCACCCTGTCCACCACATCCCCACCAACACACCTCATCGACCGAGTGCTGATGCGTGGGCATCCTCCGGTCCCTCTGTGGTCAGTGTGGAGGAGCTGCAGCCGGGCAGTGCCGGTGCCCCAGGAAGATGAGACAGAGGAGGAGGAAGGCTCGGCCAATCCGTGCCGAGGCGGGAGCCAGCGCGGCCAATCCGGGCCAGCTGTGCCTCTGCCCTGGAAATTGGGACACTGCAGGTGGGACTGTCCTGCCCAGAGCTGGCAGTGACAACACGCTCCTCACAGGTGAGTCACGCCCCTCTGACCTTTATCGAGGCATCTGGCACACGCAGGGCTTCTGAAAGCTGGTAGCCTAAACCAGTATGTCAACTAAAATCAAGAGAATTATGATATACAAAACCCCCTTACTAATATTTCATAAACAAGTTCAGGAAAATATTTAATATTAGTCTTATTAGTCTTATTAGTCTGTTACCCCATAGTATTCTGCTGCTCCTTTTTCACTTTTCTACTCCTTTTTTACAGTTGGAAAAGACTTGGAAAATTCTAATGATTGTCATTTTCTCAGAGCAAAGAGTTAATGAGGCTGTTTCTTCTCATGTGCCTTGTGGAAAGAATCTGAAGTTGTTGCAACTGACCTGCACTCTAACCTTTTTTTTTTACTCTTCAGAAGTGTTTTCACAAGATCTCTACTGAAAATTGGGAGAAGCCTAAAAACTGAATGACGTATACAGTAGAATAGAATATTTTTGGTTGGATAGATCTACAATTATTTGTCAAGTTAATGCCTGTCCAAATGCCTCTAAAACACTGGCAGGCCTGGGGCTTTGACCACCTTCCTAGGAAATATGTTCCAGTGCATGACCAACCTCTCAGTAAAGAAATGCTTCCTAATGTCCGGTCTGAACTGCCCCTGGCACAGCTTTGAACCATTCCCGTATCTCCTATTCTGGACACCAGGGAGAAGAGATCAGCACCTCCCTCTCCACTTCCCCTTCTCAGTAAGCTGTAGAGGGCAATGAGGTCACCCCTCAGCCTCCTTTTCTCCAAACTAGACAAGCCCAAAATTCTTTGCTGCTCCTCACAGGACATTTCTTTCAAACCTTTCACCAGCTTTGTTGCCCTCCTCTGGATACTTTCAAGGACCTTAACAATATGACAGACATTCCTATTTAACCAGGGAGTTCTGTGAATCTATGAGTCCGTGGTTAATGGAAATCCACTATCCAAAGACTGTTCACAAGAAGCTTCTTCAATTTTTTAATGTTCATGCTTTTAAAATATATTTAAATTCAAAATGCTCAGAACATTTTAAGAAAATGATATATTTTTAAGATTCAGTGCATTTAACTAACTGTATTCTCTTTCAGTTAATTATCTTTAATTAATGAGTTGCATTTTATTTACATTGCTCCATTATGAAAGACATTATTTCCTATCTGCTGCTATCCATTGGGGAAGAGATCATAATCTTTCTTCCCTTACTATACCACCAAACTTACCATTAATACCAATGTTATAAATAGCAATGAAAAATCATGCTGCACACCACAAATGCAATAGCATACCAGTAACACCATCAAATAAATTACACAGTAAAGTAATGACAAGTGCTCACACCAGAAACTCATAACCGAAGAGATGGGATCTTGCAAATGCATAATGCAAGACCTCCCTCACAACCAGCCAGGAGATACTGAGAGGTAACCAGAGGGATCAGACTATTTCTCCAGGCTACTTTGAGCAGCAGTGAGCACTCCATGAATATTTGATTTGACAGTAAGATAGATACATGTCAGGCAATGAATTGCTGTAATCTCGGTAATATGGTTATAAAGAAGCATAGATAACACAAACAAGATGCTTTTGTTGGCTGTAGCACTAATAAAATACTGCTGTGAATAAACTGGTAAAGACTCAGACCATTAGTTTACAATATGAGAGTTGTAAACCTGCGTCCCTCTTACACAACACGCTGCTTGCGGTTTATTTCAAAGGAACAGTATCCCCACTGAATCAAACATAGGGGACTGATTCAATTTTAATTTACCTGTACTCCAGAATTGCCAGTTTAAAAAAAAAAAAAATCTTTTTCTGGTCTACACACTCGAAAGGATAATTTTGAGATCATAATTTAAATACCAATTGAACAAGTGGTAAACTCCCGACTCTAGTGAAACCATGATTACAAAGTTTGCTATGTACTGAAACTCCTGCGCAGATCAACACTATGCTGTGTGCACATGAAATTTCCCAGTGCTTGGAATGCCTTCAATGCAAATTCCCGTGGGAATATTAGCCTTTTTTTTAGCTCTCCTATTGTATATAGCTCATATAGAGTTAGCTGGTCTTTCTTTAAAATAATCACATTAGATTTGCGCCACTGACAGTGGGCCAATTCATTTTAGGAAGAAGCCAGGGAATATGGCAGAGAAGCCAGAGCCCAGAACACTGCAAGGAAAGGGATACCTACTGGGCAGTCGGTGAAAATTTTAAAGGGCACATGATGGACATGGGAAGCCAGCTACTCACCTAAGCAACAAACTCTCTTTTTGAATGAAGAACTGCAAACCCTGACAGAGTTTCCAGTACTACTTGGTTTCTACTAAAACCTGTTTAAACCAGACCAGTGTAACCAGCCCACTTCCTTCTTCCTCACTGACACCAGGACCTCCAGCTGCGTTCACCACCCTCAATAGCTTGCTGCTTGCTCACTGCAACATCTGAGCCAAAGATTACTTTGAATCTGGCAGTTTACGTTGCAACTGGAAATGTTAGAAATCCTAAAAAACCTTCAGCTAATGCCAACATACATATATAAATAACATGGTAAAAGAGGTGGTGTTATTTTCATCAGGGTCTGGTATCCTTATCAAACTGCTTTGATGTTTCCCATAGGGAACAGGTGTACCACCTTGAGCCTTGGCCTGTGCAGGAGAATTGGCAAACCCCTTGCTCAGACACCTCACATGTGCTGGACACAATGACTGCTATAACAGTAGCCAGAGAAAATGTACATAACAAGTGGTCTTACAGATATGGAAGAGCTGAGTTTATAACAATTTACATCTTTTGTTAAGTAGTCCAAACTGACTCTATGGAACAGTAAAAGTGAGTGGGAAGGAAGGGAAAGAAACTTCATAATTTTTCATAATTCTGAAAAAACCCACAATTATTTCTGAACATCCTTGACTCCTCCTAAGTGGCAGGTGCCTTCCCAGGCTCTCCCAGTCCTTTTCTTCATTTCTTCCTTGCTTAAACAGGGAAGGTGAAGAACAATTCTTACAAACGACAGAAGTAAAATTTGTTCTCCTGAAATCTATTTTGACTATTTGAGAAATTTCATCTCCAAATGAAAGTGGCTTTCTCAGTGTCCAGTATTAGTATGATAAGAGGATATTATCACTGCATACTTTCTGCGTATAATTCTGGAGTAGTCCACTGAAGTTATTTTGAAAAACATTCTAGTCTAAATTTAGTGGTGAGGATTCTTAGCAGCTATGTGAATTGTATCACAATGATTAAAAGAAAAGACAGATTTATGTAGTCTTGCTTCAGAAACAGCATGTCTTCTGCCTTATACTTGCATGTCAATATTTACATCCTGTTTCCAAGGACTTAAAGTATTGACACATTTTCGATTTATAAAGGCACATTTTGCTTCCTATGCTCAATAAATAGATTCCCTTCTTAAAAATACACCAAAATATCATACAGTACTATTAAATATTGCTCAGAATAACTCTAGCTATAAATATGGTGTTATTCTTCAGGAAAAAAAAAACTTAAAAAAAAATTGTAAAACCAACAAAATCTACATAGTATATTCTGCACTCCTAAGGAAATATGTTAAATGTCTTCCATATAAACATGTAACTCTCTGATATTTCAGAAAACCACATTTTTCTAAGAAAATAAAAGAAAATATATGAAAATTATGCTTTCCTACATATTAAAAAATTTCAAATCCTTGCTGTCTTTAATTTCTTGTCTTTGCTCATGTTAGCACTTTTCTGGTCTGATTTAAACTCTGCCAACATCAGTGTAAAAAACAAGTAACTCTATAAATAACAAAATGGTTCACACCCAATACTCCTAGATAGATGATGTCACTGGGAGCCCTACATGAGAATTAGTGAGCAAAAAAAAAGGTTTGACTTGACACAAGAGTAGGAAGGGAGTGATCAAATGAAGTACTTCTATGGGACCATTTGTGTCCCAGTAGAGATGAGGATGAACAAGACTGTGCAGAGCTGGTGGGTGCCATGCACTTTCGTGCTGCTCAGGAGAAACACCTGCCATGAGCAGCACATACAGGAACAATGACATATGAATATTGCATCACCTTATCTCATGCATTGTGCAAGCTAACAAGTACTATTGTCCCTATGTGCATTTAAGATGAGTGCCTGGGTGTGCCTGCAAGCATATGCAATACTTCGTATAAACCACAGTGACTCCCATTTGTTAGTGATTTACCAGACACTATATTCAGATTTAAGTAAACATCTGTTAATGGAATGGAAGAAATTGTAGTAGAGGGATTCCAATATCAAGATATGCAGTGCACAAGAAAAATGAAGCCTTAGTATTAACATGGAAAATTCACTGTTCTCCTAGTCACAGAGAAGATAAATTGTCTCCCTTACATGCATCACCTACTGGAATTACTGAAAAATTCTCTTTGATAGTGATTTGTATTTATAGATCCAGAATACTTCAAGTACCATTGAAATATGTTTACAGGCTGTTTCTAAGTCCCAGTGGCCTAGAGAATTCTCCTGCACAGTGGAGTTAAGGCAGTGTACATCTATACATGTATGGCCCACTTGTGAGTGAGCAGCTGCGATCCAGACGTGTAAATTCAGCTTTAGAGCCTCTGCCAATCTGGTCAAAACCAGCATAGATACAGGATACAAAACTGGCTTGTATAAACTCATTTTGCTGATGTACTGTCAGTCATTCAAAAATTTTGTCTGCTTAGGCTAACCGAATTTGGGCTAATTTGGGGGACACATCATTGCATATCAGTAACAGATACCCATGACACCTGCACCACTGTGTGATCAAACAAAGTATGGATGTGTTATTAATAAACATAGAGCTGCAGCTTCTAAGAGTTTCTTTCAGTCTCTCAGGCCAAGAGGGAGATGTCCTTACTAGTGGACTTTCCTTTGGAATTCAAAGTCAACTTTAAACACTTGCTATTCTCTCCTTCAAAAGTGTGACTAAAGGAAGTAGATTACTAATCTTTGTGTCAATCTATACAGGTTGTTCCTAGGTAAGAGAATGTGACTGTAGGTTTAGGGAATCCCAGGTTCAACATTTACAGAAGCCAAAAATCTTCTGTCATCCTTTTTATGGGAATAGAGGTTGTCTAATTTTACCTATGTGTGCACAACTCCTGGAGAGCAGAAAGGAAGCAGAGGAAAGAGGGAAGGTATACTGGGCTCATGTGTTTACATTAATATCTGATTCCCAAGAAATAGCCAGTTAATAATATGTTTTTAAGGACATGATCAACAAGGCATTTGATATTGTACAGGTTTCCAGCAACAAATAGTAACACTTCCACGGCATTTTTCCTGTTTGTCTCTGAACACACCTTGCAAACAGTAATGAAGTAATCCCCAGAGCTCTCTGTGAGGCAGGGAAGTATTACTGTTTATACCCAATTCTGCAGATGAGGAAACCAAGTCACAGAGGGATTAAGTGACTCGGCCAAGGTCATATAGAAAGTCTGCTGCCACTCATGGTTTGCGTCAGTCCTTGTCAGCACTCAGTGACACTCCCTGAAAAGTTCACTCAACCCCTTTCTCTGCGTAGGCCAGCATCTTTAAGCTTTTGTAAGTATCATCTTCCACCCTAACCTTGACTGGAAGAAGAAACTTCATCAACCCAGGTCAGAGTCAGGCTGAGCATGATCCTTGGTTTTCTTACTTTTTTGATTAGGACTCTTGATTATCTAGAGGATTCTACTTTCTCTACCAGAAATTCCTCCTAAGTGACTCCTCTAATTTAAACCTACATAGGTGGGCAGGATAATATCCATACAGTAAATACATGCATTAATTATTCTCAAAGATACAACACATTTCTCTCTGGACACAAACCATTCTATTTCTACTACTGCATTTAAAACCCTCCACCATCCTTTCCTATACATTATAAATCAGCCCAAAGTTTCATAAATTCATGTGATACAATATGTGTACAAACACACACACATACAGATAACATAATGCTTCCTGTATAGACATTGTTATACTATATATGGGACTATCTAAGTGTATGTAGTAAAAAATAGCAAGAATAATCTAAAAAAATTAAAACATACATCCTAAAGTATTTCACTCTTACAGTAACTTTCCAAACAAAATCTGTGATGTATTATATGCCTAAGCAGTTACGTGATGCATTTCACATCTTATTTCCTTGTGTTTGTGTATCAGAATAGCTAGTGGACTTAATTTGGCTTTCTCTGGGTGTGAGAAACTTAAGTGAACCTCATGTGTGACCCATACAGTGAACACTGCTTTTTCCTCAGTTTAAATAGAAATACTGAGGTTCAACCACAGCCAAATCAAAAAGCCCAGTGATGAATCAGCACATTTAAGGCATGATAGAAGATTGACTAGAACCATTTTTTCCATGCTGCTCATACCAGGTTTCTGGTGCTACATCAAACCAAGGAGATCCTCCTTCCCCTCTCTCACCTTCTTCAAATTGAGATCTAGAATTTTTGCATTCTAGCATGTTTCTATGTAAAAGCAATTCTATGCCAGTGATAGCACATTTCTTCCACTATATTGCAAGAAAAGCAGGAGAGCTGCTCTTGGTACTATTCTTTTACTTATCCAATAATTGAGATTTTCAGTTCATTCATTTATAGTGCTGCTCCAAAACCAGGAGTGCTTCTTATATGACTACAAAAGGAGTAATTTTGTAAATAAAAAAAGAGGCATGAGAATTGGAAGAGCTGCCATCTATCCCTTGCTCTGTCACAAATTTCCTGTATGACTCTAACAAGTCATTAATTTCTATATGCCTCACCTAGAAAATGAGATAATAACATTTAACTATTTCATTGGCAGGCTTAATGGTTGTGAAATTTGCTGAGCTTCTCAGATGGAAAGAGGCTGCTGTCAGAGTAAAGAGTAATAGCATGATTATGTTTGGCGGGAAGGTTATAGGAGAGTCACTTTGTAACAATATCACAATTCTGCATTACACAGACAAGATTGTCTAATCAAGTGAGTCACTTAGTGAGAAATTTGTGTTTTACTTCACTTGTGGTATCTGTGCGTACTGTCTGGACCCCAAAAATCAAGATGAACTTTTAAGGCACTTTAAGTCTGTGAAAAGACTTTCTTTAGAAAATAAAACATCCTGTCTCTACTGTTAGAATCTAACTGCATACATCAACCCACAAAAGATTCAGAAAAGTGCCTATGGGTTTTGATATCTGCTATGGATTGGTACAACCCACCATGTGACAGATCAGTCATAGACAGTAGCACATCTATTGATTCTCTGTGGATTTTCCCTCTGATATTCTAGAAAGCAAAGGTACTTGAACTAATGTATTTGGCATTCACATACTCTTAGATGGGGATGCATCTGTGGAGTCTGAACACATTTGTGAAAAAATATCTACTTCATTCAGTCAGTAGAAACTACCGCAACTTAGGATCTCTAAAAAACCCCACATAACCTCCTTGGAACACCACTTGTGGAGGTAGGTATCCACAGGATACCCTGTGGATGTTAGATACACCCACTCAGCT
>VZTR01028751.1:0-11783 GCA_013400775.1 Chaetops frenatus
AAATGGACCCACCCCCACCACAGCTGGATCCACCACCTCCAGAACTTCCATCTTTTCCCCCTCCAGAGATCTGTCCTTTCATTCTTCTCCCACTGGTACCATCAGAGCTCATTCTCCCCCCCACACTTTTTATGCTTCCAAAGACTCCAGGAGCTCTGGCATTATGGTCAATGACACCTGCAAGAAATGGAAATTATGTTCAATTTATTCTTTTTACCCCCAAACATTCTGAGCAGGGCTAGTTTAAGCATCATCCTTTCTACCCTGGTGGTCATGGACTTACCTTTAAAGGGGGCAATAATCATCTCCCCTAGTGGAAATCAACCTATGGAATATTTTCTCATTTTTCTGGGAGTTTTAGCTTTTTTAAAAACATAATTTAGGTCTTATTCCACCCATGAACGCTCAGTGCAGCCTATTCTTTACAAAGGCCAAGACTGTGTTTCTCTCTCCTTCAGCTGCCTCAACTTTTCCACAAGTTTTAGGACTAGTTTTTATTCCCCCCCCCCCCTTTTGCCCAGCATCAAACAGACTTAAATGCAGTATTTCCCATTCCCTCCAAATTTGGTAGGAATGAGCCAATAGCTCTAAAGCCAGTTGTTATATTAATGTGTGTTCACAAACTCCCCTTTGCATTCTTTCCTGAATTAAGATGGGAAGTGGGATAATTTGTTCCAATGGTGTTAAGACCACAAAGGAGGAACAGTTTTCTTTAAAAAGCCCTAAGAAAATCCTTGGGATACTCACAGATTGTGGCCAGTGATCCTTCCTGGATCCTGTGGAGGAAGAGTTATATTGAGGTAAAGCAGCCAATAAAATCAGAATTAAAATTCAGGTTAGGCTTTATCAACGATCAGTGGAAAGGTGACTCCTCCCAGGCCCAGTCCATCCCAGAGATCCCGGTGACAGATCCACAGACATGATGCTTTGTCTGGGTACTTCCCCCGGGATGGATTTTGTTCACACCTGTTCTCCTCCTCCTCGAGGAGTGATCGATACATGGCAATCTCAATGTCCAGGCCCAGCTTCACGTTCAGGAGCTCCTGGTAATCGTGGACAAGCTGAGAAAGGTCATCCTTGGCCTGTTGGAGGGCGTTTTCCAGCTCCTGAAGCTTTTCCTGGCCGTCCCTGACAGCCGAGCTCCCACGGTGCTCAGCATCTTTAATGGAGTCCTGGAGGCTGGAATTCTGCAGAGGGAACAAAGGGAATATGACCATGTCCCATCTGTGGGGAGGATTTTATCATACAGTCATGGAATATCCATAGTCAGAAGGGAACCACAGGAATCATTGAGTCCAACTACTAGTCCAGCACAGGAAAATCCCCAAATCCCATAATTTCCAAACCCTCCTAGCATTCCTTGGAAATCAAAAACCTTTCCTCAGTAACAGAACACCAAAAATACATTAGACTGGGTAAATTAACACAATTAAACCCCAATGTGGATCCCAAAAATCTAAACCTGCTTTATTTGGAAGAGAAAATTTCATCCCTAAGTTTGCTTCTAAACAACTGGCTGCCTCATACTGCACTGAGATCCCATGGGAAAGGGGCTTAAACCATTTAGTCCTGCTGGAAAGTATCAGATTTACCCTTTTCCTTGTGATTTCAATTTCTGGTTGGAGTCTTTGGATCTGCCTTGCAAGTTCCTGGATTTCCTGGTGACTGTTCCTCAGCTGCTCTCGTTGATTTACCCACATGTTCTGCAGGTCCTGGTACTGATGGGAAGAGGACACAACACATTTTTGGTTTCTTTTCCAAAGAGGAGGTTCGTGTTCCTGTTTCCCTGGTATCCACTCACCCTGCCACGGTACATGGCATCCACTTCGGCTGTGCTCCTGTGGGCCATTCCCTCATATTCCTGCCTGACCTCCTCAATGATTCCATCCATGTTCAGCTCTCTGTGGTTGTCCATGGACAGAATAACGTCAGTGTTCCCAGCAACCGTTTGCAGCTGGGACAGCTCCTGCATGGGAAACCAGGTTAGGGATCTTAACAGTCCTTGTGGTCAGTCCAGGTCTTTATGAGGAAAAAGTAGGACCTTGTGGCCAAATGCCCACTGGAATTTCTCCACCTGCAGCCCCCAGGTACCACTGTACTCCCACCACTTGTAATTTTCAAGCCTTCCAGCTTTTGGGACAGCTCAGACCCCTTTTCACTCACAAAAGGCCAAGGATAATTAATTTTCCAAGCCAAAAAGTCCCACCCGAGCAAAGTTTCTGGGAATATCCTAAAAGAGTGACCTTGAAGACCTGAGGGTAAGATTTTAATCACTCACAGCTTCATATAAACACCGGAGAAACTCCAGCTCCTGCCTCAGGATATCCACTCGGACATCAAACTCCATTTTTCCCATGTAAGCACTATCCAGTTCCTGTAAAAAAACCAAAAACCATTGGAATATTTGCATTTTGTTGAACCAAATGCTCCACTGAAGTGCAATTCTTGAGATATTTCCATAAAGCCTTAAATCCTGGGATCAAGTGATGGCCTACAGATCTCAGATTTCATTTAAAAATCAATGGGAACAGAAGAAAACATTTAAGAGGAAAAAAATGGCTGGGATATGAGTACCACAACTGCAGCAATAAATCTCTTCCTGGGGAGCATGTGAAACGGGAAACACCATTTTTATTCATACTTCTAGTAAAATGTTGCCTAAATTTTCTCTTCTCAGTTAGTTTTTATTCTTCTAAGTAATTTACAGACATTATTTAACATAATAACAATATTCCACCTGGACTGGGATGAATGAATAGGGAAAAACCAGCACTTTTTAGATATTTGTCTGACAAAGGATTGATTCATTCTCTAGAGGAAATAATTCCTACTCAGGCTTGTCCTGGTTTTCAGCTACATCAGTTAAAATTAGACAAAGCTCAGCAAGAACTTCAGCTTTTGAGAACCCTGGCAACCACCCAGATATTGTTTTATTTCCAAGGCTTTGAATTTGCTCATGGTTTCAGGATAATGCACCTTTTTGAGCTCCACAAACTCCTCCTCCTTGGATGTGCGTTTGTTGATCTCATCCTCGAATCTGGGGAAAAGAAGGAGGTAGATTATTATCTATTATTTATCACTAATTAATCTATTTAACAGTCTATCTATTATCTGTAATTATTAATCTTAATTTTTAAGTCAAGTGGACCAGTAAACAACAGAATCACCCAAAGACTGAATGTGTCGAGTTTTCATTTTACTTTCATTGCCATTTCTGGCAAGTCCAAACCCTCTGCAAAAAGAGGCACTAAAACACCCCAAAAAATGGAGTTGATACAGATCAGTCCTAAATTTAGCAATTCTGAACTAAACTTTCCATTTTTCACAGCTGTGGGTAGACATAAATTATCTAAGCCAGAAAAGGTGACAACTCTTCCCAACTTGATCCCAAACTCAGCTCTGTCCCTCCCCACCAGGGACCCACAAGTGGAATCCTGGGTCACTCACTGCTAGAGGAGTGAAAGAAGAGGAGGAGTCTGGGAAAGAAAAAGGGTGGAAGACATCATCACAAACTTTGATTTTCCTCTCATTTTTGGGAGTCCAACCCTTAACAAACTCTTCCAGCATCAAAGTCAAGCCCTGTAATGCACCTGCCACAGAGCCGGGCTAAGAAACTCCAAACTCCTGCAGATGCAAATCTGAGCTTAGCCATCCAAGAGCACAATGAACATCACCTGGGAAAATCCCAGCACCTGTTTTCCCAGATTTGTGACTATTCACCTGTTTTTATAATCCTCAACAAGCTGGAGCATGTTGTAGGCTTCAGGATCCAGCTGCTCCTTTTGGCTCTGGAGTGTCTCAAGCTGCCGCTGCAGGTTGGTGATGTAGGACTGGAAGAAGTTGTTGATGCTCCTGCTTTCCTTGGGGCCAGAGCTTTGCTGCTGCAGAAGTTCCCACTTGGCCAAGAGTGCCTGATTTTGCCGCTCCAGACATTGAACCTGGAAGGGAAAGCAGAACCAGAGGTGCAGCATGTCTCCAGTCAGCATGTCTGCCATGGACATGGGCTGGGAGAGCTGGGGGCGTTCACCTGGAGAGCAGAAGGGAAAGGAGACCTCGGAGTCCCTTCCAGTGCCTAAAGGGGCTCCAGGAGAGCTGGAGAGGGACTCGGAATAAGAACCTGGAGAATGGAAGGGGGAATGGCTTCCCACTGCCAAAGGGCAGGCATAGGTGCAATATTGGGAAGAAATTCCTCTGTGTGAGGGCGGTGAGGCCCTGGAATGGATTTCCCAGAGGATGCTCCATTCCTGGAAGTGTCCCAGGCCAGGTTGGACAAGGCTTGGAGAAGAGTGGTCTAGCAGAAGATGTCCCTGCCCATGGCAGGAACTGGATGAATTTTAACATCCCTCCCAACCCAAATCACTCCATGATTTCTATAATATTGACCAGGTGATAACCTGGACACCCAAATGTTTAGGAAGGAAAGAAAAGAGTCACAGACACACTAATTTTCAGGACTATGAATCTTAAACCTCCTGAGTTTAACCATCACCTCCTGTGCAGTAGGTAAAACAGGAAACCCTGAAGCCTCCACATGTAACAGAGAGAAGCAGAGACAAAGACACCTCCCACATAACACTGAGGTGGAAGAGCTTTCATGGCTTGTTTGAGTAGAAGCAGAAGAGAAGACAAAACCGGAGAGATGGAAAGTCACAAAAGAGGTGAAAATGGACCACCTAGAAGAGGCCAGGTCTTCCAAACCAAGGAGTGATTTGTTTGATAATTTAGAGAAATTGAATTCACTTGCAATTTCTAGCAAGTGCAAACCTTCTGCAAGAAGAAGCACTAAAACAGCCTGTTCTTGTGAGGTTTGGCTTTGCTTGAGAAAAACATACTAACTCATCAAGATGTCCAAGCCCATCACTCATTTTTCCTGCTAGCATCAACAACCTCCAGGCACCGGAATATGGGAATATATATTCACAGAAATCCCTTTCCTCAAAAGAGGAGTGAGTCAGTGTGCTGGTGACATCCCGGCAGTTTATTGTCCTGCCACAAAAGATGACTGAGATTTTTATCCCAAGGCAAAAAGTGATTCACACAGCAGCATCTACAGTGACCAATGGTGAGCTTCACACCAGCCTGTGGGAATTTGGCCAAGGCTGGGATTTTTGGGGGTAGAAGATGGAACATGAAGGCGTCCCCATGGCTCACACCCACCTTGTACCTCCCCCTTCCCAGATAACAGGACAGAGACCAGGACTCACCTTCTCGATGAATGATGCGAATTTGTTGTTGAGAGCTTTGATCTGCTCCCTCTCATCCGAGCACACTCGCTGGAACTCGGGATCCACCTGGAGCTGTATTGGCCTCAGCAGGCTGGTGTTGACATGGACCTCCTCAATGCCTCGGAGAACTCCAGCCTGTCCCAATCTCTGTCCAGCCCCTTGTTCCCCTACTCCAAGGCCTCCTTTGAGCACCTCCCTGCCTGAACCTCCTCTGTAGGTGCCACCAAGCCCAGTTTCACCACTTTGAAAAGCTCCCACAAAATATCCCCTTCCACCAAAGCCCCTCTCGGGTTGTCTCCAGCCACCAAACCCAAGGCATCTCCCAGATCCTACTCTTTCTCCTCCGTAGCCTGCACCAGTATAGACATTCCAGAACCCTCCAAGGTTGTGGAGGCTCCTGCTGCCATACCCATGCCCAAACCCTCTAAATCTCCCTTCTCCACTACCCAAGGTCCCACAGTGAGCAGAAGAAGAACTGAAATTCCCATCCTCATATCTGGAGAAATATCGTCTCATGGCAGCACTTCCAGGCAGGAGAGCTGGTGGAGGAGGTGGTGAAACAGGAGGAGAAATGATAGAATGAAGGATCCTCAGCTAATCTGGAGGAGTGTAGAAGTTCTCCTTTATATGTTCTGGAGGATCTTGTCTCCATCCCGTGGTAATTAGCAGGTCTCTAATGTTGTTATTGGGTTTGCTTCATCAGGCAGCAATTAATGGCTGCCCAGAGAGGTCAGATAAACACCAACACCAGTAGGGCAGTTGTGAAATTCCCCAAATCCTGTCTGACTCATAAGCTTTGCTGACAGATCTCCTTATCTCATTAGCCTCCATCCTTAATTACAGTTACCCCTGCTCATCCCCACAGCTTGTTCTTTCCCATATTTCCCCAGGTCTTTTGGTATTTCAAGGGGCACAAGACCTTGGTGGTCCTTGGCAGTGTCTGACCTCCCTTCACCACACCACCAGGAGCACCTACTGCACCCTTTGCTTCCCATTCCCATTCTTCTCTCATTCCCAGAATATTCCACGAGCAACTTTTGCTTCTTGCAGGGAGGATCCATCCCTCTCCCCATCTCTGTGGCAGACTCCACCTTTCCGACATTCAGTGGCCGTGAACATATGGAAGAGCATTTGGGAGCCAAATCCTACTGCTGGAAGCACCACTTGGAGGCCCCAACCTGGATTAATTTCTCAAGCAGTCACCGAGGTGTGGTTCCTCTGAAACCACCCTTGGAACCACTTCCTCCTTGGGAAGAACCTCCTCTTTGTTCCCTATACGACTTTAGGAGAAGCTGGACTTCACCTGTCAGGATCCTCTTCCTCCCACAGGAGCTGGATGAAGCCAGGCTGGGAATCCATCAGTTACATAGAGGTTCTGTGGTCAGGGCTGTGCAATCCTGATTCCATTTGGAAAGTGCCTCATAAATCCCCTAAATTAGGGGTTTGTAGCTAGAGGTTATTAAAACAGTTGAAATATCTCAAAGTGGACAAGACTTTGGATGTTCAGCAAGGCTTTTCTCATCTGGAAACACAGCGTTTTCCAGGAAAACAGCTACAGAAATCCATTTTTCGGTAGCAAAATCCCCTACCTCACCTTACACCAGGAACAGCCAAACCAGTATCTTGGATCTTTTTCTATGCTAATTTTGTAATTAAATTTTACTCATTATCTATATTTCTGGAAGAAATTCAACCAGATTGCTAGCTGATTCCCCGCTTTTTATAAACCTGTATAAAAATCTGACTTGGATTGAGAATTCTGTCTCCTGTGGGAATTAATTATGGTGAACATTAAAATATGGTGCAATTACCAGGATTTTAAAAGGGGAGAGAGGAGGGAATTCCTGAAGGATACTGGAAAGGTTGGAGCCAGGTGGGGGTCCGACTCTTCTCCCACACTGAGTGACAGAATGAGAGGAAATGGCCTCAAATTGTCCCAGGTTTAGATTGGATATTGGGAAAATTCCTTCTTGGAAAGGGTTGTCCAGCTCGGGCACAGCTGCCCAGGGCAAGGGTGGAATCTTCATCCCTGGAATGTCCAAGAAATGTGTGGATGTGGCACTTGGGGGCATGGTCCATGGTGGCCTTGGCAGTGCCAAGGGAATCATTGGACTTGATGATCCCAACCTCAATGCTTTTATGATTCTGAAGGGCTGGTGCTGGCTCCAGTGCAATTCCCTTCTCCACCTTCCCCTCCTCTTCCCACTTTGTGAGTGCCTAATTCTGAGCTGCACTGGGCAACACTCCAGGTAATCCCCAGGGATCATGAAAGGAAGTGGTGTGACGCTGAAGAGTGAGCACCCACAGCTCCCTGTGGAACACCAGTGAGAGAGGTGTCCATCCCAAAACCCTGCCCTGTGCAGCAGCTGAAGCAAACCAGGTGTGAGTCTGAGCTTTCTGTGGCAGCTGGAGCCCAGAGCCAGCACTAGGAGAGCAGCCATCCCACTCCACGTGCCATAATCCAGAGCGTGGGCAGCTGTTGTGATCAGAGCTGGCACTGGATCAGCTTTGGCAGCACATCCCAACCACACCTGGACCTGTCAAGCTGGCTCCAGAAACAGGGATGCATCCCAAGAGATGTGCACGCATCCTGCGGATGAAGAAGGAGCTTCCTGTCATTCCTTCCTCTTTCTGACATAGCTGAGACAAAGGAATCACAGGTTCATCCATCATCCTTCCCAGGCAGATGGATTTTCATGGGATCAGGGTGTTACAACCACAGAGTCAACCTGGCTCTGTCTTGGAGGTTTTAAGGATGAATTTAAATTGCATCCAAAAACTTCATCCATTAAAATTGTCTGCCTTGGGTGGCTTGTGCAGCTGTTGGAGGTGGGACTGAGGGTCCTCATGTTGTTTCTCCCATCCAAAACACTCCCTGGAGCAGGTGGGGAAGGTGGGGAAGTTCCTCCCACCTAGAAAAGCCTCTGAGACAGTGTGAGTTTTTGTGGACAATGAGGAACCAGGAGAGCACTGGGATGGACATGTTGGATACATTCAGAAATTTAGAGACAGACTTAAAAGAGCTTTTTGAGCACAACTGGGGCAGGAACCTGCCAAACTCCACCACTCTCATCCAATTCTGTCCACCTTCAACTCAAACCTTAAATGGGACTAATAAATCACAGTTCTCAGGCTGATACTCAAGGAAATGCCTCAACATTCCCACAGGATCATCTAAATCAGTGCAAAATAAGGTCATGGAATGATTTGGGTTGGGAGGGATGTTAAAATTCATCCAGTTCCTGCCATGGGCAGGGACATCTTCTGCTAGACCACTCTTCTCCAAGCCTTGTCCAACCTGGCCTGGGACACTTCCAGGAATGGAGCATCCTCTGGGAAATCCATTCCAGGGCCTCACCGCCCTCACACAGAGGAATTTCTTCCCAATATTGCACCTATGCCTGCCCTTTGGCAGTGGGAAGCCATTCCCCCTTCCATTCTCCAGGTTCTTATTCCGAGTCCCTCTCCAGCTCTCCTGGAGCCCCTTTAGGCACTGGAAGGGACTCCGAGGTCTCCTTTCCCTCCCACCAGATCAGGTCACTTCAAGCCTCATCCAACCTGTCCTTGAGCACCTTCAGAGATGATGCAGCCATAAACTCTACATAAAACAGAAATAAAAAGAACTGAAAGAAAAGGGGGGGAGGGGGGTGGAACTACAGAATACACAAAACCTAAAATTACTAAAATCCTGCTGCTGTCTCAGAAAACCAGATCCTAAATATAAATGAAGGATCTTTACAAGCCCCACTGGCAGAGCAGAGTGAATAAATAAGGATATCAATGCACTTCTGACTATTCAAGAAGCTGAACAGAAGCACATGAATAAATCCAGTATTTAAATTTAATAACTGCCCTAATGAAGGAGATTAATGAGCACTGAGAGAGATCTTGATCTCCAGCTGCCCAAATGCCTGCATAATTAGGGCCCTCAGTCACTTGGAACTGGGGCTGGGATGACACAGACACTCTCATAAAAATGTCTTTAGCCCACAGACTTTCCTTTCACCCCCTCACTCCTTCCCAGAATTACCACAACCTCTCCCAGTGGTCAGCAAAGGCAGCAAGGACTAGGAGAAGAGAAAAAAAAAAGAGAAAAATGTCAAAAACCTTGTGTTTTTTGAAGAACAAAATGTGAAGTTGGTACTCTCCCAAAGTTTATCCTATTTTAAGCCTGAGGTTTCCCAGCTGCAAGTATATATTGTCCTAATGATACAGATATTCAAAAGTGGATCCCACATCCGTCATTTAGGGGACAGGGAGACCAGATAGAGTTTCCTTCATGCAGACCTAGAGCTGGGTGAGACTGGAAGTTGCTATTAAACCACAGGAAAAAATCCCTCTATTAGGGAATTTTTAGAATTCCATGAATTCTCAACAGCTTTGTGGTAAATACTGAAGTTTCCTGGTGAGAAAACTGTAAGTGGAGGAGGTCTGGGAAGGCCCTAAATGGAAGGGATTTGTCCTGTGCAGACAGACAGAGCTCTGGGGATTAGGAATGAAATTGTGAGGGAACATCTTCTTCAGCCTTTGTTGAACAGCAGGGTTTTATGGAAACACTCCATTGGAATTGGCAGGGGGTGGAAGGAGGGGAAGGGGCAGTGCTGGGTTCTCCAAACAGGGCAGAGAAGGAGGAACACGACCCATCACTGGGTCAGTCCACCAGGAGCTGCTCCAAAACACAAATGGAAGGAAGCAGCTGATGGACCACGGAATTCCAGAGCAGGAGGTATTTTATTTGGAGGGGAAGGAGGACACAAGTAGATGAAGTGGAGACCAGGATCTCTGGGGCAGCACAGAACAACCTGGAAGAGGTTGGAATCAAGTCCAAGGTGCAATGAGAGTGAGGAAAGCAAAGGAGATCAGTGTGGGAAGGGCTGGAAAGCCCTCAAAGAGCAGGAAGAGCTCCCCAGAGCCAGAAATGTCCATGCAGGAAATGGCCACCACCTTTCCCCGTGGTCAGCAAAGAGGAGAAGGCTCTGAAAGGACGAAGGAAGAGAAATGTTGAAAATGTGGTTTTGCAGAAAAAAAAAAAGGTGGAATGCCCTGGTGATGGCTTCCATCTGGAATTTTGACTTTGAGGGGGCCAGAGGGAGCTTCCAGGGTAGATTCCACCCAGAGCAGGGAAGGAGGTCACCAGCTCCAGGGTCAGACAGTCCCAGAGTTGTGTCCCTGAAGGAGGAGAGGCTCTGGGGAGGCTCATTTAGGGACCAACAACCTGAAATCTGACTTTAACTTGTGATCCCGTTAACAAGGGACTGATGGCTCTTTTAATCTCTTTTAATAAATGGTTTGTGATTTGGGGTTGACAGGAAGGTAAACAAGCCAATAACACCCTCAATAACACCTTTGATATTAAATCATTAATTCAGAAACTAACAACATAATTATGATATGGGTTCATCTCCTCTTTTCCTGACAATAACGTGAAAGTTTATTAATTAAATCAAATATAATTTATGAATACACCAAAGTAATTTTTCTATTGCTGTTATTATTAACAATGGTGGAGAGTGGATGAAGGAGAAGCTAATTAATTTTTTTGCTTAATTGGCTAATACCAAATATCAGCCTCTGATCCCTGACATCTCCAACAGGCTGAACATGTCCCGGTGCCTCCACACACAGCTGATGTCCTCGGGCTCAGGAGGGAGGTGCTGGAACCAGGCAGAGATAAAATCGCCAAAAGGTTTCAGAAGGAAGAGGTAGTGGAGGAAAAGTAGGACCTGTAGAGAAAAAAAGATTAAAATATGGAAAAAAAGAAAAATAGGATGAGAAGGAAATTGTGTTGAAGTCCAGGTTAGACACATGAGATTTTTTTCTATATGCACGTTTCTCAACAGAATAGTGGTCAATGGACATGGAAGTCATGACATAAATTGATTTTTATTCCTGTTAGTGCAGGATTTTGATGAGGATCTCCAGCTGACCCAACAATCAAATGTCTCAGGAATGGCCTCTCCAGGGATTTGGAACCTCAGGAACCTGTTCACTTGGTCCCCAAGGTAAAGAAGACTCAGAGAGTGCTCAGCAGCTTCAAAAGCTGCGGTGTGAGTTGAGAATGATTTTAATCACGTCCTGTCTCACAGGAAATTGAAGCAGCTGGAGTTAATTCTGGCAGATGTTCCAAATCTGGTAAACAAAGTGATTACCCTCCTCCCAGCAAAGTGGGTCCGGTGCTGCCTTCCCGGGGTAGCATCAGCTGCAGGAGGATGACCACACCCAGCTCCACCTGGGCTGGAATCCAAGCTCATAATTAGCCCAATCAAGGTCAGACTTCATGATGAATTGAGTAAATCCCTCTATTGATGAATCCAAATTGCTGTGGTTGCCTCTGCAGCAGCAGCTGGAGTGGCCGTGGGAAAATGAGGTAGGTGCAGAAAAGGTAAAGTTGCACAAAAACCACCAGAACTCTGATGGTTCCAGAGTAAAACTCCTGCCTGGGGAGGGAAAGGTCTGAGGATGGGGTGGAGAAGCCGAGTTTAAGGGCTTTGACAGGTATAGAATCATGGAATATCTCGAGTTCTGGAAGGGACAGACAGGGATCATCCAGTCCAACTC
>VZTR01028827.1:35134-45354 GCA_013400775.1 Chaetops frenatus
TTTTTTTTTTGGATGCATCCCTGAGACCATGTTAATTTGTCATCTATACAATGTGACCATTTGGGTATTTGGGTCAGCTAGAAAGAAAAGAAAATCAATAGTGAGAGTCACCTAGGGAAACAGGAAATATATTCCCCATAATTGTGTAAAGTACAGGCTTCTGACACTCTGAGACTGAGGAGAAAATGTGGGGGGTTTTGTATTCTGCCAAAGGCTGAAGGCTGCACTAGACATGTGCTACTGCTTCTTGCTGACTCGAGATATTTGGCAGAAGGCCCAAAGAGAGAGTATGAGAGAATAAAAATTCTTTGTGCCAAATGTTCTTTTGAGTGCCTGAAAGCTGGATTAGTCTTTTTTCTCTGTGAAATCATATAATTAGTAATCTCAAGCATCAGCCTGGTAATTTGCAAAATGTCTGCACACTTTAATATATCGGTTGCTTAACGTGTTTGATAACAACCTCAGAAATACTGGGGCTTTTGACTTGTGGTATTTATAAACTGCACCTTGCCCTGAGTGTTTTCCTACCACTTCTACACAAACTTTCTCAGTCCACTGCTGCTAGAGAAGAAATGTGGGAAGCATCTCAACTACAAAAAGTAAAGTGGCTCTATTTATGTCCCATAAGGAAACACACAGCCTTTGTTGCTGTCATCATCCTCTTGTCCACTCCACTGCCCGGCAAACAGGGTGGCTGTGGTGGAGCAGCTCCTCTCCGGGCACCTGCAGTGGGAGCTGGGGTAAGACCCGGCAGGCAGGCTGCGGGCAGGGAGCCCAGCTTGAGGTGAGGACTGGGGTAACGTGCAGAAGCTTCTTCTGCTCCCCTTCCAGTGAGTGGGCATTCAAAGATCTGTAAACCCCCCAAAACGATTGCTGCTTGTGATCTTGTCTCTGAATGCTCTGTGGTTTTGTGAACCTGGAGACTACCTGATTTCAAAATTGAAAAGTCAGACCAAGGGAGGGCAGCACTCTAGTCTGAGTGGGGTCATATGAAGAGGAAATAATCCTTCAGGCTACCTGAAAAGCAGTTGTTTTGGGTTCCTATTTCTTTGGCTAAAAGTTTGCTATGAAGTCATAATTTGTAGCCATCACCATAAAAAGGCACTGACTTTGCTGAGAGAGGAGGTAAGCTTATTTGAGTAAGACTGGCTCATTCCTGCCAGAGGACTGATTGAATACAATTAGCCTCAGTAAGGCCAGGAGATGACTGTGGGCTCTCCAGGTCCAAGAGATCATACATGAAGTGCTCCATCTGTAGTTTTTGTTTGTGAGAGCAGCTGGGACTATGCCAGCTTGCTACTCTATTCCAGCAAGTCTTTTCCTCTCATAGTGGAGATAACTCAGCAGTCCGTTTCAGTGCATAGATTTTGCCATGGGAATATCTGAGGCTAGATCTCACAGATTCATTAGTGAGCTCTTCTCAGGGGAATGCTTATATTGTAGTTTTCCTTGTTTTTTTTCCAAAAGGGAAAATGTCTTCCCATACAGATGGCTGTAAATGACGGCTGGCAGACAAAACTGATGGATGAGATTTTTCTTTGGCCCCGTGCAGAAGATTATGCTTGGCAATGTGACTGTGGCAAACCATTCATTAGTTCAGGCTTTAAAGGCTACCGGAGATGCTGTGTGCATAGTGTCGTCATACGAACTCTGCTCATCATCCTCCACCCAAGTGGACTAACTGGGTTAATTGAGGGGTAGAGGAGCTGGGCCAGCATCTGCAGAATAAACACTTATCAAGAATGACTCTTGTTATTTTAAAGTGATCCTCTCAGGGGAGAGAACATCATGTTAAATCCAAGAAGCCTGGGAGGAGATGCAGTTAGTAGTATTTTCTGCATATGTGTTGCCTACAGGTGGCACTGCAAAATATTCCAAGGAATCAGCTATGTTTTTGTCAGCAATTCACCTGAGAACATATCCCAAGATGCAAGAGACATCAGAGTAAAAGAAGAATGAAAAACAATGCTGTACTTTTAACCTAAATTGATTCTCCACTGGTGTAAGTAGAGCATACTCTGTCTGAACTTTTCAGTGCCCAAAGTGAATGAGTGACTTTTAATAACTGTAGCTGAGGTACAAAGCATGGGAATGTGAATGCAGTAAATAGGACCTCTCAGTAAGGTGTGCTTGGAGGGTTTTCAGAAATAATTGTATGGGAATATATAGTATATACACAGAGTTGCCTCTTCTTGAGGCTGAACAGACCCAGCTCCTTCAGCTTTTCCTTGTAAGGGAGATTCTCCAGTCCCTTAATCATCTTTGTATGACCCACTCCAGGAGCTCTTGCTCTGAGGAGCCCAGAACTGGACACAACACTCCAGATGTGCCTCACTGAGGCAAAGTAGAGGGGCTGGATGACCCCTGCTGACCTGGCAATGCACTCCAGGATACCACTGGCCTTCTTGGCCACAAGGAAACACCACTGGCTCCTGACAGCTTGTATGTATACGATGTTTATAAGTATCTGAAGAGAGGTTGTCAAAAGGACAGAGCCCTACTGTGGTCCCTTCCAACCTTACCCATTCTATGATTCTGTGATAGTGTAGAATAGGATAGCACAAAATTAGCATTTTTGTCCTGCTGATTCTATAGCACAACCTCATGTGTCATCTGAAAGTAAAGCAACATGAGTGCCTTTCCTGAGATGCACCACAACTGTGTCATGCCTCATTGTCACCGCTGAGGACACAGGAATTACTGCTGTGTATGTAATTGATTTTTCAGTTCACCGGCCAAACAAAGGAAAATACCAGGAAACAAAAAGAATAACACCAAGTAAGTTTTTAAAAGATTAAAAAAAGCTTTTTTTTTCTGATAATTTTGCCCAATTTAAAAAAAAAATCATAAGTTTTTCAAACCAATTAAAAATGTACAAAATAAAATTTTAAAAAACCAACCCTGTGGATACAATTCTTTGTTTTTATTTTATTTAATAATTTTGATTCACCACAGTTTTCATAGTCACATGTCTAGACTATATATCATCATTTGCTCAATCACTGCAAGAGGTGCTGCATATTCAATTATCAGCATAAATATCTCAGTTGCAAATCCAGATGTCCCCTTTATTGAGAAAAAGAGTTACTCTGTCATTGGCATTCTGATCCAAAAACCAGCTATCAAATCAAAAAATTCAAGTTCAAAGGGTTTTGAATTTAATCGTTAAAGGTGATGTTCACTAAGGTTGCTGTTGATGTATATCCACCAGTGCTGCTTTGAGAGTTCGGCATCTTTTCCTGAGGTCTGTGCTCTCAGTTCTCCCTCTAGCCCATGGAGTTGTGATTTTGTTTCATGTTCACAAAAGCAAACTGAAGCTTATGTTTCCAAAATCTTGGCTGCTTTTTTCCCAACTGCACTAATGACTGGTCAAATCAAAGATTTTACTCTTAACAAAAAGCTTCACATTGCTTGTGTCTTTACATGACAGAACTGCAGTAATACCAGAATCATTCCTGGTGGAGTAGAAATAAACTACGTTCAAGTTTTTCCCTAACAGTTGATACATGGATATTACAAAAAATATTGAAGAATGTTAAAATTAATTGAATGAAGGAATTGGATAGTGTATTTGTTTTCATATATCTTTGTCTGACATTTAAAGAGAATGTTTAGATGGAAATCCTGACTTGGCTGTGGTTGTATAAGAATTTGATAGCTTAGAAGTGGCAGCTACTAACACTTATTAAACTATTGAAAAATGGAATAATATTGTGTGGGAGTGTGCATTTTGTATGTGTGAGGGAGATTTTGCAAGTTTGTTTGTGTCCTTCCTCTCTACAGTGAACACTAAGACTGATATGACATACTGAAATTGCTGAAGTGTAGCAGAAAAACAACCTACATTTGTTTTCCTTGTCAATCAGTATGAACAAAGCAAATAAACTATGTGAACAAGAAAACCCTCTTTTTTTTTCACTGGTCATTTATTGGTACAGCAGTGATCTAAAACCCATTCTGGAAAAATGGTAGATTATAACCACTAATTTTATTGATTTTATCCATAACACCCAATCCCACATTTGTTTGAATATTGTAGTATAGAATAGTGACTAATCACTTAGGGAAATGGGTGAAGTAAATTGACAGTGTCCTGAAATAATGTCTATTTTTCCTTACAGATGATTATTTAAAAGAGTTATTCCATTATGATCGTTAATGTGGACGTGCTTTACAGTAATAAACCATGCATATGTACCTACTTTTAAAGACTGGGCTACTGGAGTATTTCAAATGGAACATCATCCTAATCATACCCTAGATGAAAAAAAGTCTAAAGTGTATAAAATATTAGATGCAATGTAGATTGAGACTCATGGCTAAGTGTAATTTCCATTCTTCTATTTATTTTTGATGCTTCTCTTTACAATTCTAGCATAGGCACAAACAAACAAAGCTTTGCATATTTTAAATAGTCTCTGTGATCTCAGAAAAATTACCAGAAATAGAATAAAAAAGGATACATTTATTTCATGTAAAAGTACAGAGCTGCAATTCTTGTAAGCTGATATAGGAACTGGTTTCTGCAGGAGTTTATCATATATTTGGGGCTGCTGGCTCCTTCCTCTTCCCTAGGGCTAAAAATGCTTCTCACTGGTCTCTGCACCCAGTTGTAGGAGCTAAACTGGTAGAGAACTAACCCTAAAAAATGCAAAAGGGAAATTTTTCTGCTGGTCCAAATCCCTGGCTTACCATCTTCACTATCAAATGACAGTGTTCCTCCAAGCAAGGGATGAAAGAGACAATGGATCTTTTGCTTCCAGTAGCTCTTGGTCATTAGATGGATTTAACTGCATCACCCAGCTGTGCCAGTGTGTTTGCAGAGAGCATATAATAGAGCCTTTTTGTAATTTTTTCCCCACTATTTGTATGTGGCTACTGCAACTTCATTTTGTTTAGTTCTTGGCAACATGATTTCTTCCTCTTTGTTAATGGCCAGTGTATGTGTTGGTGCATGACCTGTGCAACTTTAAGGAAAGAAAAGATTCAAATGGCTGAGCATATGGGCGACCGAATTGAACACCAATATTGAAGTGTTGAGGCTAGGAAAAGGTCATCATGATGAACAATGGTATTCAGAAGATTTTCTTGATTTAATACAAGGTTTGCATGCCTACATTAAATACCTTATATTCATATTTGTGAGTTGTATTGCAAAACAATAATCTTGAGTAGTAACTTCCATTCTTCCCTGAAGCAATCTTGCCACAAAAGTAGAGGAGTAAGGGTCACAACTTAGTGCCTCATGTGCTGTGCAAATGTATCTGAAATTTTATTCACCTGAAGGAAAGAAATCTAAAGCTACCATGAAGGAACAAGAAAAGTTTTATGTAAAATGAGGACTAGTAATTGTCTAGTTTTATTATTTCCAGAAACATGATACTGATCACTGAAGTTTCTGTTTCTGATATATGAGATAGGTATTGATGATTTTACTGCATGAAAAAAAGCTGTAAAAGTGGCAGGTTAATAACAAGATATACCAGTAATGGGTGAGATATGATTGTGCCTGTTTTCCAAGCTCTACTCTCATGATACAGTGTTGCATCTTCTGGAACATAATTTATACGTATATTATGTTATGTACAATCATCAGGAAAACTTTGCAATCTGTACACATAGAGATCTCTGAGTTTCTTTCTTCAGTCCCTCTCTACACTGATTGCAGGAAGGACTACTTGCATTAGCAGGGAATGAAATACTGTTTGCAGTGGTTTTGAATAACTAATTTCTGTAGGATTACAGAAATGACATTCAGTTCCTCAAACAATTTCTGCAAAGAAAGCAGCCTAGTTTGAAGTCTGTGCTAGGAGGAAAAGAAACAAAACCAAAATGTGAATCTCCCAAAATACTATCCTCCTTTTATGGAATGATCCAGTGGCTTAATGAGTTTAATTTGTTTTAGGTTGTGAGGAATCCTTTATCTACTGCATAGAAGCTTTAATTTCACATGATTGTGGCAGATACTGTACTTACTGCACTGGAACTTAATTATTTGATAGCATAAAGACCTGAAATCCCTACATTTCCTCTCAAGGAATTTTCCTGGCATTTTCTAGATGGCAAATAGAAACTAGAGGATGGTTAGCCTACATTTCTCAATGTTTGAAATATCTTTGTATATTTTTCTAGGATGTTTTTATTTTATACCCAGAAAATCTCAAAGCATTTTTATTAAAGATTCCCCAAATACTATAAATAGTATGTGGTTATTTTTTGTTCTCTTCCATTTTCATATGTCTTTTCACCCTTTGAAATGCTTTTCTGTATTGTACATGAATATGACTGTTTCATTTTCTTACTCTTTTTCCATAAAAGTCTTACAATACCTGATTTTCTCCTCCTAATTACTACAAAGGAGGCCTTCAAAATTTCTGTTTCAGTGTGAAAATTACCCTCACCAGAATTTTAAAATAGCTCTTCTAACTGGCTTCCATTCCTGATGGCTACTGGTGTACATTGTACTTTATTTTCCCTTTGCAGTTGTACTATGGCGTTTCTGTAGACACAGTAAAGCAGTGTAAAATTATATGATAAGAGAGTGAGGAGNGGATATAAGGTATGTAATTGCCTGTCAAAATTAAAGTTAGTGTGAACCTGCAAAAGTAGGATGTGTTTGTTCTACTATATATTATACATACCCAATACATCCTGGAATAATTTTTCTCTTATTCACAAATAAAGAACTTAAGTGTTTTATTAAGAAACAAATGATTGTATTTATTTAAATTACTTTATTCGCATTTATACCAGTGGAATTGTTTGAAAAAGAATTATAAGTAATTTTTGGGGCAGCCTGTGCTTGTAGCTGTGAAAATATTTGCTCATTGTCATCAAAGGTAAGAAACAACAGAGGTTGCAAAGTTCAGGCAGATAGTATGAATTGCTTTCCTCACCCTCTATTGAATTAAAAATTACAGTTAGAAAGTGAAGNTGGTGTACATTGTACTTTATTTTCCCTTTGCAGTTGTACTATGGCGTTTCTGTAGACACAGTAAAGCAGTGTAAAATTATATGATAAGAGAGTGAGGAGACAGCATTTCAGGATCAGTGATATACAGAACACAAATTTAAACTAATATATTGAAAAAATAAATGGTTTGAAGTTCTCATCCTACGACTAAATTTACTTTCTTTTGTAGATTCAGTGTCTAGGGNATAAAACACAGTTTAGTGAATTTGTGTTAGGATGAGTGGATATAAGGTATGTAATTGCCTGTCAAAATTAAAGTTAGTGTGAACCTGCAAAAGTAGGATGTGTTTGTTCTACTATATATTATACGTACCCAATGCATCCTGGAATAATTTTTTTATTATTCACAAATAAAGAACTTTAGAAGTGTTTTATTAAGAAAAAAANGATAAGAGAGTGAGGAGACAGCATTTCAGGATCAGTGATATACAGAACACAAATTTAAACTAATATATTGAAAAAATAAATGGTTTGAAGTTCTCATCCTACGACTAAATTTACTTTCTTTTGTAGATTCAGTGTCTAGGGTTTTTTATGTACCTTTTATAAAACACAATTTAGTGAATTTGTGTTAGGATGAGTGGATCAAAATTAAAGTTAGTACTGCAAAAGTAGGATGTGTTTGTTCTACTATATATTATACGTACCCAATGCATCCTGGAATAATTTTTTTATTATTCACAAATAAAGAACTTTAGAAGTGTTTTATTAAGAAAAAAAAATTTATTTAAATTGCTTTATTGGCCTGTATACCAGTGGAATTGTTTGAAAAAGAATTATAAGTAATTTTTGGGGCAGCCTGTGCTTGTAGCTGTGAAAATATTTGCTCATTGTCATCAAAGGTAAGAAACAACAGAGGTTGCAAATTTCAGGCAGATTGTATGAATTGCTTTCCTCATCCTCTATTGAATCAAAAATTACAGTTAGAAAGTGAAGAGAATCAGTGTTTGTGCATAAAGAGATTTTCTTTCCTCTTAGATTTTTGATTTAAATGTAACATTTCATCATATCAAAATATGATGGATCAGGAGCTAATTCCTTATATTGTGTTACATCATTTCAGCTGTAGCACAGTATGATGTGGTGGAGTGTAATCAAACCTGACACAGTACAATACTTTGAGTGATGATAAAGATCACAGACGGTTCACTGGAATTTGTTATACTGAAAAATGCATAATTCCCCAATGAAATGTTCAGCAGTTTATGTTTTGTTGATGAAGACCTGGAGTCTAATTGCTGTCTGTCGCTTTTGCCTCTAGAAATGTTCATGAGGTCCATAGCCTACATCAAATATCTTTTCCCTCCTCAGGCCTTCTAGAAGCTGACATTCTGAAATAACAACAGAGTGAATCCAGAGATCAGTGTTGGGCTCCTGTTCTTAGGGCTTTCTCCTTGTGGAAGCTCTTGTTTATTGTTTGACATTGGTATATTAAAGGTAGCTGAAGCATTCAGTACACAGGCTTTGCATAAAGTATACAAAAAGTTAAATAGAAGCAGAGAAAAAGGACACATATTGCTTCACATAATTACTATTCCTGTCCATACAATGTTGTACTTAAATATCAGCTAAAGTTCAGATTTTTTTTCTCTCTTTCATCTAATGGTAATGAACTACCCCCACGAATAACTGGTCTTGTATAAGCAACCGTTGAAAGTTCAGTTAAAACCTTTTCCAAACTCCAGATCCTTTGGTAACTAGCTGCTGAACCAGAAAGGGTATTTTGGTAGCTCTCTTCTTACCAAATTGGTCCTCTTATTGGACTCCAGCAGTATGATTCTGATAATCAGTCAGAGCAGCATGAATGTGAGTGATAGGCACAGATATTGAATAATGAAGATTGTTTTGTTGCGTCCCTTGTTTGAAAGATTTGATTCCCCATGTTCCCAAACTTACTTTGCAGTGCCAGGCGAGAAAATTTAAAGTGTGATTCCTTAGTAGATTTTATTTCTGGGTTTTGTTTGAGGGCTTTCCCTGTATCCTGCCAGTTGTTCTTTGTCTGCCTGTTGGAAGATTTTGGAATACCATGTCTGTTCTGGGCATAAAGTCTGGAGATATGGATTCTGAAAACCTATGCATGTATGAGTATTTTAGCATTGATATACTTTCTTTTCAACGTTTCTCCCATAAGGAAAAAAAAATAAATTGGTAGAGATACACAGCTGTTTATGGGAGTCCAGAAATTAATTAAGTAGTTTCTATGGAAGTTTTANTGTTGCGTCCCTTGTTTGAAAGATTTGATTCCCCATGTTCCCAAACTTACTTTGCAGCGCCAGGCAGAAAAAATTAAAGTGTGATTCCTTAGCAGATTTTATTTCTGGGTTTTGTTTCAGGGCTTTCCCTGTATCCTGCCAGTAATGACTGCCTGTTAGAACTGTTGACTTCGTCTGCCTGTTGGAAGGTTTTGGAATACCATGTCTGTTCTGGGCATAAAGTCTGGAGATATGGATTCTGAAAACCTATGCATGTATGAGTATTTTAGCATTGATATACTTTCTTTTCAACGTTTCTCCCATAAGGAAAAAAAAATAAATTGGTAGAGATACACAGCAGTTTATGGGAGTCCAGAAATTAATTAAGTAGTTTCTAGGTTTTATATTTCTTCCCAGTTCACTGGAACAGGCCTATACATCACCTTGTCCAGCTTTTCTTTAGCTAGTGTTTTCTGCCTGAAATAGTTATACTACATTTGGAAAAGAGATCAACTCTCCATTCCAGTGTTAATACCATTGCAATTCTTGTTTCATGTGTGGCACATTGCCTTACAGAGACGAGTTTAATGTATTTGTAATTGAAAAAACCCAAACTAAAGAATATGATGTTACTTCTCAAAGTTATCAAATTGTTCATCTTATTTTCACAGCTCACCATGTTAAAACTGGGACCTGTGAAGTGGTGGCTCTTCACAGATGCTGCAATAAGAATAAGATAGAAGAAAGATCACAGACAGTGAAGTGTTCCTGCTTCCCTGGGCAGGTAGCAGGTACCACCCGGGCAGCTCCTTCTTGTGTTGATGGTGCGACTCCTTCTATTGCTTCCTTTCTTTGTGTTCCTAGGAGTTTTCTCTGGCTTAAGGTCATTAATGAGACCCACTCCATTACAGTTAACTATTTAAAATAAGAGTAGGAAAGCTTCTGTATTTTGAAGGGGGTGTCCAAGGCGAATGGGAGGAAAATGGAAAAATTAATATTTGCTAATGTTCTGTGGAAATGCTAAACAAAATTATTAGATGCCAGTGAAAGAGGCC